>APFE030855164.1:88740-133143 GCA_000404065.3 Pinus taeda | reverse complement strand
AAATGTACAATGGTAAAGAAACACACTTTACCTAACTCTATACCTAACTCTATACTAGACCAAGTTGAACTTAACTATTTCCTATGTGTCGGAATATCCTAACACAGAGTGAAAAGTAATACAAAAATAGAATAATCACTTCCAAGATTAGCAAGAATAATATATATAAGTTGATAATCCATATTTATTATTTTACATTCTTCAAGTCAAAGTCTAAATGCTTTAAACTTAGGTAGATAATATTTAATGCAAGATAAATCAGTGGGATCTAAAGCAGTCAATTCATTTTCAAGTTGGTAGTCTTGAATCTCAATGTGTTTACCGATCACGATTTCAAGATTTTCCCAGGCTACATTTACTTTAACAATTCCTTCAAGGTGAAATTGAGATCACCTTGACCTCAATATGCCATTTTGATTAATTTAGATGCTTCACCATTTTTATTGTTCCATTTGAATTTAAAAAAAAAAAAAAGTCTAAGTAGGGACAATTTCCATTTCCAAGGTCCTACTTCTTAGTAAATCTTCCATAGGTTGAACTGGTAAGTTGAATATCAATGTGACTAGCCTTATTAAAATATCCAAGTAATATGACTTCAAAAATATAAAATAATTGTCTACATGGAAAGAGATTGAAAAAAATAGGCAGTTAAAAAATGACATTGAAAATGGACTCCCAGTGTCAAATTTGTGCCATTTTTTTAAGGCAGGGATAAAAATTAACTAAAGTTCCACATGGAAAGTGAAGGTTGATTCACATGGTGAAGGTTGAATAATGATATTGCCAAGTGTGGAGAGTAAATTTTTCCTCATCTAATTGTGCCATATAAGCTCACTTTTATATATGCATTACATTTACATGTTAGTGGTCCATTTTTATAGAACAATTAGGAACCACTTTTATAATGAATTTAGTTTGTAGCTTTAAGTTTCATGCATAACTTAGAAAAAAACTTGAAGTCAAGTTGTGAGCGATTCACTTTTATAATTTAAGTAAAATGCACTTTACAATAAAGTTATGTTGTAATTTAAAGTTTTATGAACTTTTTAGAAAAATTAACTTAATAAAAGAAAGAGACTTGGTTCAAGTGAGCTATTACCATATATATAATAATTGTTAAGGGTGTTTTTTTTTTGGGTTTTTACTCACTACTTCAAAGTACATAATTACCCTGAATACCCTTGTCTTTTCCTGCAAAAAACTTCAAACACCACAAAACACAAAAACAAGCACATATTTAAAGAAAAAAATTATAAACTCAAGGTTAGATTTCAGTTACTCTACCCAAAAGGTGCAACATTTTTCTCTATTTATTGTTTGTTGAGATCATAGAAAGTGTATGGTAAAGAGCATACACAAAAATAAAACACTTTCCTCTTTGTTTTTAATTTGATTATACACACAAGGAACAATGCAAAAAACATGCATAGTTAGAAAAATGAGAAAACTAGAAATAAAAATAGAAGAACCAAAATGATGTATTAAAATGGAAAGAAAGGGATTTAAGAAAAACTTCAAATGAAACTATATACCTCTAGATTTAATATCAATGGTTGTATCTTATGAAAATATAAATCTTTTGGGTGAAACAAAAATGGTTTCCAATAAAAATAACATTGCAAACACACCAAAATGTTTCCTTTGGCTTAAAATTTTAGAAACAACAAAATCTAGAACTCCTTCGATGCATGCATGACATAGGTTTAGGATCACAATTGACAATGGATGTAAGTCATTGTAGGGACTCTGAAACCATGCTTGGTAAAAAAGGTATATTCACACATGTTGAACACATTAAGGCAACCACTCACACAAACAAAACAAATATCATTTACCAAGGTATTACATAATTAAAATCTTGGAAATAGTTCATAGCCCCAACCAACACAGTGACTTGAGGCAAGATATTTATGAAAAAGGAAAATATTTTACATATGAGTTACTCAAAATTGATCATTGAAAAATGACTCTCTATGCTCTTTAAATAGAGATCATGGACCAATATTTTGTCAATTCATAGATCAAGAACCATTGATATTGAGGGGAATATGAACCAACACATCATTTTATGTCTAAGACATAATTATGACTATCAAATTAGATAACTACAAATGAAAACTAAAGAAACACAGTTTACCTAAATACATGTGAGACCAAGTTAATCCTACCTAATTCTCAAGCATTTAAAATTTTAACAACCTAATGGAGGCAAAGAGAGGGGAAAATGTGAAGAGGACAATGGATGTGAGGTATTAATGAAGATAGAATGAAAAAAGTACAATGGACAATCTAGTATGTGTCATTTTACTTTGCATCCTAGAAATCATCTAATTCCTGAAGAAAAGTGTAAAGGGATTTGTCCAACAAAACATAATGGGCAATGATTAGGGCCTAGAAAGAAGGAAAAATGAAAAAAATTGGAAAGGAAAAGAAAAATAGATGGACATAAAATCAATATATTTTATCTTGTTGATCAAAATTTGAGAATGTCATTTTATGCTCTAACATCTTTAGTTGGAGGATGGTACTTAACGATTTATTGAATTAATAAATTAATGTTCTTATAAAAAGACATTGTGTAGCACTAGGGGTTCATTTTTTTTAGTATAATATTCAGTAAAATTGCAATTAGTTTCTAAGTGAACTACAAAATTCATTATATGTGAGAGTGAACTATAAGATTTCATTACGTGTCTTCTAGACATGTGTTTGAGCATTAGGTATAGGTTAATGGGATCAAAGTGATTCTTCATACAGAAAAAAGGAAAGCCTTATTCTTGGGAAAGTAAATTAATCGTGATAAGGAGAATCAATCAGTTAGAATGAGTAGGATTGAAGTGGTGACAAGTATTCTTTCTAATTTTTTACTTGCATTAATTTATGCGAAATAAAAACTTTGTTAAATTTAAGCCTAGGAAGGTTAGCATGTTCTATGTCTCCTCATTATTGTTGGGTGCAAATATTAAGTTATGTCTATATTAAATTATATAATGCTTTATTGGAAATGCATTGTGAAATCTATATTTTAAATTCTATGAAATTTGTATCCAAATTAAAAGGATGTACTTTTCTTTTCTTCAGGTGTCTACTTACCTAAAAGATTTAATTCAATTATTTTCTAATAAGTATAACTCATTATTATGACTTAACAAAAAATGAGTAGGCAATGCTTAAAAAATTGGTTGGTAATTATGAATGTCAAAAAAGTTATTTCTAATTTTCATATTCAAACTATGAACAATAAATGAAAATAAAATAAAACTAAATAATAAATAAAATGATTTGTAGCACAATGATAAAATGATCTCTCCAAGTTATGATTGGAGTTTTCTTGTGTTCGTATTGCTAATACCAAATCTAATAATATAAGAGACGAATTTATCTCTCTCTCTTCCCCAAATACATCACATTTGAAGAAACAAGACATGGTGCAATTCTATTTTGAGAGCTCAAATAATATTACTTATCTTGGGAGTAGGGATATAGTAAGTTTTGTAACAAACTAAAGGATATGGATTTTTCATTTTCATGCTCACATATACCTACCCATTAAAGGATTGGCATATGTCTATACCATATATGTGCGTGACCCACTTAGTGATGAGATCATTGTTTGTCTTCCATCTTTATGTGTTGAATCACCATTATTGAATTCCATTTCCTTATTTTATATGTGTAGCCTCCTAGGGTGTCTAGTTCCAAATTAAGGTTTGTTACCACCTCCCTCCTCCATATTTTGTACTTTAGTCACTTATTTAGCTATGTTAGACCCTTTGGGACATTCTCTTATTTCATGGGACTAGTTGAGTTCTTTGAACTACCAATTTGGCCCACATTTTCTTTGGAGACTTCATTTAGTATTTTGGCACCAATAAAGCTATAGTTTCCTTTGATCATGCCAAGAATGAAAATTGGAGCCTGTAAAATAAAAGGTATATTTGAATGAAAATATTTGCAGTATAAAATATCAAACCCACGGTATGATTTTTTTATACATTCTAAAATGGCTAACCTAATGTCAACTTATTCTTGATGTCATCCATTTTCCTATTTATATTAATCGTCTCTTATTTGTAAATATTTTTTTATTATATTCTTGAAAATATCCCACAAGAACGCACTTGAATTGCATCAAACCTTAATCTATCTTCCTAAATCCTCTTCAACACTCTTGGTTTGCTTGAATTTGTGATCTTCACAAAATCTACAATAATCTCTTATTATTATCTTGGTCCCAACCTTCAAGACTTATTTTTTAATCCCTAGGGCATTTCCATTGGCTTAATCCCCTCCAACGATCTATAATATTCAACCCTAATAGCTCAAGGGAGGTTCTATTGGAGCTAGGCCATAAGAAATATCGACCTTTTATTATTACTTTAGTCACCATTCAATACATGATTGATACATTATTTTTTATGGAATATCTAGTATTATACATTGTAATACATTAGATAATTTGATATGTGTATATTTTATTAAAGGATAGATTTGTATGTGTAGGTGCATTTGGTAAGTGGAATATTCTATTGGATTCCTTTCGCAAACATTATCTTCAACATAGGTAGAATCAACATCTATGCTATGTTCTTACAAGTAAGTTCCTTCAATTTGTCCTCTCTTTCATTTTGGGCATTGTGATTATCAGGCTCACCAAGGGATATTGGTAAATTAACCCTAGTTTTGTTTCAGATTCCTTCGTTAATTTGTTATTATCATATATTAGTTGTTGTTACATGAATATGTACCCTAGGGATTTGGATTGGAACCCTAACAGAGAAAGAGAAAACTACAGTAAGAAACACTCATATAACTTAGGCAACATGCTTATATAAACAAACTATGTGATAGTGACCATACCTGGATGTCCTTCGTTTGGGTAGTTCCAGTACGGTTTAGGCCCTCTGCAACTCCTGATGATCTTTGAATCTACCAATCAACCAATTTGAACATACATAGCAACATATAGATAAATCATTTTAATGAAATTAACTTTGTATCATATAAGCAAATGTTTAGTTATACATCAAAATAACATTCATATATGAATTACAACACTATCTGATGCACAAACACAATTAATCTCAGGAATAAGACAATGCTTCCTTTTATTGTAGAAAGTTATAACTAACACGGAGATAATTCACTTGAGTCTTCTTATTCTAGCTCCAAGGGGAATTGTGCTCCAGATCTGTCCTGTCCCAGTCTTCAACGGCCTCCTTCCATAACCAATACCATGATATCTCAAGCATGTGGGAGAATATCAACAATCAAGGAAAGAAGGGTTTCCTGAAACTTGGGGAAGTGCTTGAAGCACATGGATACTTTAGACTCAGTCAGGGACAATCTTAGTATAATAATTCTATCTCTTCTCCTCCTTAAGGCCTTCCCATAGAAGTCTATTTATACTCCTCCCAATTAGTTGGGAAACAGTTGGGCCACAGGCAATAATAGGTAATCAACAGGTAAAAACCGTGAACTCCATCCATAATTAAGGAAATTTAATGTTTTTAAGTTTTTTAACACATATATGCGGGTTGGGTATTGAATAACCCGTGTGTACACACTTTTATCTCAGGGAAAAGTAGCATACAGGGAATAAAATACTATTTTTGAAATATTTGGACCAAGTCTAGAAGGAGGGGTTTCCCTAGGCCATAAACCAAGCATCACAAATACCAAGGGTGGTAAATGGCACTATAACAATTGTGAACCCTATTCAAATCATTGTAATCAATCTATAGGCTTAGATAGATAACTAAGAGTAAAAAATTGATTTATCTAGTTGCCTTCCCACTTATACTTCCCCTTATTCCCTTAGTGTTTCTTGGTTTTTCCAAAAGATTGAGTGGTGACTCCACTCTCCCTTTCTTCCTTTTGGTAGTGTGGTGCCTCAATCTAACCATCATGCTACATTTTTGTGACTCCACCACAAATTTTCTTATAAACCCTACCCTTTCTCAAGTGTGGCAATTCCTTCTTTTATAATTCCTTATTCTTTCTAGTCTAGACATTCATTTAGATTTTGTTGACTCCACTACAAAGTTCCTAACAACCCTTACCTTTTCTTTATATTTTTTTCTCATTCTATTACCATAAGGAGTGTTGTATTTTTTTCTTTAAAAGAGGGAATGTTTCCCTTGTAATACCCCTGACTTGAACCTTGAATTGTAAATGTATATGTACACATGATATTTAGGCTAGTGAACCAATATGTTTAGGGCCATGGTGCCTATAGATATTAAAGGTTAGAGATTTTGTAAATTGAAGGCCAGCGATCGTAGCAATGTAATATGTAACCACACCCATATTAATAAAATAACACCATTCGATGCATGATAGAGGGATGAAAATTGTATGGGGGGCTATGACTCCATGAGAGGGGCCTAGAGGGGGAAAAAGCAAAAGTTATGAGATAAAGTGTTATTTTATTATAACTTAAAAGTTATGTAATCTTAGGGAAAGTCAAGCTTGGGAAATAAGATAAAATATTATTTTATTATAATTTGAAGTTCCTTAACCTTAGGTTATATGAGGGTAGTTAATAAGATTTCGAGTGGAAAGTTACATGCGTGCATTGGTGTTGGATTTAAATAATGGAAAGTTAAACATTCACTCACTCTCTTGGGGGGGTGAATCATAGAGATGCACTTCCATTCTCACTAGTGCCAAATCCTGCTAAGGAATCACATTATAGAGATCTGAAGCATCCTTCGAGTCCCAACATTGAGGTTTTCATAGCTAATCCACATTGGATCCCTAGAAGAGGGAGAAAACCTATGGAATGACAATCATAGAGAAGAGTGATCCTATCTTGGGTTGCGTGTGGCTGAGGAGGAAAAGAGAGCTAATGATTGGGATGGTTAGTTGAGTGATAAACTTAAGTGTTAATGGGTTTGTGGCTAATATAAGAGGCATAATTTTCCCTTGTGGCACCATAGCCCTAGCTCCGGGGTGACCCACTATTGAGAGAGTTGGAGAAATAGAGTATATGGCTAGGATGAACATCTTATGTTAACAAGAAATTGCTGAAATTGTTTCTCAAGATAAGTGCTCTCATTGTGTAATTTATATGTTATACGAAATGTGTTATGTTATATATTTTATGGGTTGTTATGCTATGATTTATTGATGTATGCTTACTGTCCATGGTTTACATGTGTTAAACCTACTTGTATTCCTGATTACATTATGTATATCATGTACCTTGTCATAATAATCCTTGTGCATTCATGACATGGCTAAATTACGGTACCAAGGGTATCTTAAGGGGGGAATTACACCAAGTAAGATGCCCAAGATATGTATATGAAATATCATGGTAGAGTATAAGATGCTTAGCCTTTAGGAAGAATGTAATGCTAAAATTATGGGTTTCCTATATATGGTTCTATTATATGTTATATGATGTTTACCTCCATGGATGAATGGTTGCATATTTTGTAAGTATATCCTCATTTACCTTATTGTATGTTTATGTGAATATTAGCTATAAATGTGTTGCTTTCTACATAATCTTGTAACATGTGATATGGGTATTCGATTCTAAGATATTTGAGTGTAAAGAATGGAATTAAGAGCTAGGTCCCAAGTCATGACAAAATTAGGAATTGAAAGTAGTTAGAGTCAAATTGGGGTAATGTCTTTCTAGCCAAAGGTGGCTAGGGGACGTTACACCCATTCACACTATGTACCTTCTTTCCAATTACTTCTTGAAGCAATCCCATTCCTTCACTTCTACCTCTCCATAATAGAAGTTATTTTGGTTAACATTGTTGATGTGACAAGTTATGTGGTTGCTCATGATCCATCTATCCACCTCTAGTCATTATACATTGGAGTTTTGGAACTAGATATCTATTAACAAACTTTTTTTTCACTAGACTATTATTTTCAATACCTTAGCTCTTTTGGTTGGGTCAAGAACCATTTTTATTCCAAGTCGAAAGGAATCCATTATTCTCAAACTATTGGGTATTAAATTTTAGGAATACTCTCCTAATGCCTTTAATAGAGCCTCCTATTAAGGGTTCATCTCTTTTCCTTTCCATCTCCCAAGTGGATATTCCAATGATTGGCCAAGTTTTAGTTGAATCCTCAACTTGTTTGTCCCTAAGATCCTTGACTCTTGGTAAATATGTGGAAGTTTCTAAAATCTTAACTCAAATGCACACACCCCTAACATGTTTACATGCTAATTACACATGTAACATCAACAACAAAATTCTCAAAATTTTACGAACCCAAACCAAGGGAATATCAATGTCCTACTTCAAGGCTCTTATCCTCCTCTAGGATTTTCCTCTCATGCTAGTATTCATTCAACATGTGGGAAAGAAGTATTCATGTCAACTTCTATACAACTGATGCAACCTTTACATGATCATATTTACCCTTGGAAAACTAAGTATACACCCTAAAATAATCCCAACCATTTGGAAAAGAATTCATATTTACTACAATATAATCTCAAAGCTCTTGGAACCGAAGTATGGGATGTGGTCGAGTGACACAACCAACTAACAATGAAATGTCCCCTTATGATGGTTATCAAGTTCAAAACCTATTAATATTGAATAGTAGAAAGATATGGGCCTCATATAGGCATCCATACACTCAAAAATTTAAATGAGATTTAACCTCACCCCTCCCCTATATGATAGTGAAAACGCTTCCTCCAAAGCTACAAGAATTACCCAAATATAATGAAATTATTGAGGAATATCTTGAATGTCACTTGGTAATATTTTATTCAACAATAACTAAGTTTATTCATGGTGATAATACCATTGTGAATCTCTTATCTCAATCCCCAATATGTGATGTCCTTGACTAGTTCCATCATATCGTGAAAGGGCTAATTTACAACCTTCACTTGTTAGAAAATAAGTTCATCCAACACTTTAAACTTCAAAATTTGATGAAGCTAGTGATATTACCCTCTTTACCATTAAGAAAGGAGGCAAGGAACCTAATTCAAATTTCATTCATCAAAGACATATGTATTTTCATGATCCATAGGAGATATTCCCAAAGAAACCCTTTATCACCTCTTCGCTAATGCTTTGAACCAAAACAAAAAATTTAAATTTCATCTTTAAGATACCTCTTCAAATGAAGAAGCCATTGTTAACTTTCTCCATATAGAGAATGTCAATAATGAATCTACCTTGTGAGAGAATAAAACAACAAAATCTAACTCCCAAGTCCTAGGAATGCAACAAGAGATGGGGTGAAAATTGTGTCAAAAAAAAAAACGAGACAAACCATATTCTACACTCAAGAAAAAGAGAAACCTAGTCCTTCTACCTCAAATGTTGGGAAGAACGAGACAAACTATATTCTACACTCAAGAAAAAGAGCAACCTAGTCCTTCTACCTCAAATGCTGGGAAGTGGTATGAATACCATAAGTGCAACAATCATAATGTAACACCCTCCTCCCACATTACCCAAGTTATTGACATATTGAGGTAAACATGTAACAAATAGTTACTATGATATGATTCAATCTCATATATCACCTTAAGGAAGTGGAATTGACAAAACAAAACCATTAATGACTTTCATATAGGTGTTATAGGAACCCCAAAGGCTAAAACACCCTTCTGGGTGGCCAAACGTTGAATTAAACCTCTCTTTTTAGTGTACTTATCTCCTAGATGTTGGCACAACACTATTTGATTTTGATTGAAACCCTCTAGTTACACGCATGATGCCTACAAGGGAGCAACTATAGTATTTTTCACCCAGTTTTGTGCTTGCGACCGCAGGATTTAAGCCACTTTTCCAAGCTAGGATCTAGACCTCCACCCATAACTTAATGACACTTTCAACCACAAATGAAAAAAGGACAAAGCATTCCATAAAAATATTATACAAGAAATTTACCCAATAAGGCATAGCCATGGCAAACATTCATCAAACATATCATGAACATGAAATCTATAGGTCATAAATACACATCTGAGCATAGGGGTCTGATACTTATCTAATATTTGTCAAGAAGGATTGATTCCTTCTCATAATAACTGCATTAACATCTATTAGGTCATACATTCATCATTCATTCATTTACTAATCAAAACATGATGAGAGACATAACCAAAGTCTGTCATAACCCATGCTTATAACCAGCGCGTAATCGAAAAAATAACAAGGATATTACAAACATAAAAACCACATATTAACAAGTACATTTACACATAGAACACAAGAAGGAAAGATATCTTATTAGCATATGCAAAAGCCAACCAATCTAGGGAATTCCACATACCACCCAACCATAGATTGGGCTGAACCAAAAATTTATTTTAGCCAAACACCCTCATGCCATATTCTAAGCTTGAATGTCAGACTCACAACAAAACCAACTAGGGCTTCCTTAGGCTTTACCACAATCCCCACCAAATGACTAGGCCCTAATCAAGCATGGATGCCTCTAGATCTCTCCACCTACACCATGAGGAATTTGGATGCCTCCTAGTCTCTAGGCTTTACTGTATGCCTAGCCATTCACCGATCAAGGATTCCTAGGCCTAATTGAGACTCTAGTCTCTAGGATATACCATATATCTCTCTATTCACCAGTATATAATTCCTAACCCTGATTGAGACTCCACCCTCTAGGCTTTATCGTATATCTCGCCATTCACTGGTCAATGATTCCTAGGCCTTGATCGAGGGCACACACCTCTAGGATTTACCATATATCCTGCCATACACTGGTCAAGGATTCCTAGACCCACTAAGATACACAAAATCTGGCTTTACCGCAATCACAGTATGGACCAGGGATTCCTAGGCCTTGTGTTCTTTCTTTTAGATATCACCTCACTCAGTTTTGAAACCATTTAGTAATCCATATCAACCAAATACAAGAGAACCCATCACAACATGACTATTTGGAAATGGCAAGGCAAGGTTAAAGATCATTGTCACACCTAGAAAAATCCATTCCAATGACAACAAAAGAACCAACTGCACACATGCATGTACCATGCATGTCAAATTTAGCAAGGAAATCACACTTGCAATTCGATACCTGCAAATAATCCTACTATAGCTACTTGATGTTGCTCTTCCTTGCTCGATCTTTGCTTCCCTTTTCCTTATTTATCCTTCCTATTCTTTCCTTGACCCAATGCTAGAGTGCTCCAAGAATGCTCTAAGTGTGTGAGAGAGAGCTCCACCTAAAAACTGTCAAAAAACTTGTGAACTGATCCTCTAAAGCCTTTTTATTAATGAGGCCTCTATTTTCTTCATTTTCCATTATTTTCCTTCAATTTCCTCCTCACATGAAACCTATGACCTTTCACCTTCCTTTTCTCCTAATTTCCTTTATTTTCATAAATAACATGCCATTTAATTCCACTTTTCCTCTTCAAAGCCTTTTCCATTTCCTTTTCCAATTTCCTTATCCATAATAAACCAAATGAACAACCACGCTAAGATATTTTGCCCAACATTCATCTTGGAATATGTGTCCCGTGACCTTGGTCTTATATTTTTTACATGAATTTTTAACTGGGGTTGTTACAGAACCCCCCTGAGGGAACACCATCATCAGTGTTCAATGACACCTATAACCAACAAAACTGCTGAAAACCAAAACATATTTCTCGTGGAGCTTTATAACCCAACTCATTGCAATATTTACAATGAACAACCTACTAAAAACATGAAAATCATACTGTTTACTGGAGCTTTATAACATATCTCATTACGATATTTACAATAACAACCACATATACTTATGCACATTTGCTTTAACAAAAAAATAACCATATTGTTTATGGAGCTTTATAAATCTAGCTCGATGCAGTATTTACAATAATATACATTGTTGGCTTATTGGGCCTTGACCCAGATTCAGAGTTAAGTTAGCCAAACAAATCCCGGTACTATTGGCCCTTTCAGCAACAGTCTGCGGAGTGTGGACTGAGGTCTCACCCGAAGTAGTATGGGAGAGTGCTAGAACCAGGTTTCTACACCATGGAGATGTCTGATGAGTTCAAGTGGTCCGCAGTTCGACCCTGTGCACACGTCGCTACGTGCACTTTCCCGTATCTCGAAGCCTGAGATGCTGCCTTCACATAACCCTACTCAAGGGCTGAACACTGCGCTTCTGCGTTATTACCCAAGGCTTCACTGATATTCCACTATTAGTTGATTAACTTAGCCTACTTACATGCTTTAAGTTATACTTAACAATATAAACGATTCATACAGGTGCTCGGAGTAAGTAAACATTATATTTGCAATTTATATCACACATGCATTAACCCAAGAAAAGATACACAAATTGGTAACAAAACTTCTCTTTATTAATTTCTTCCTTGGTTACAGACTTGTCTCTACCTTGCGCACTCAGTTGCAGGGGTCTGTGCACTCAGCTGCAGACTACTAGGCCTTTGCACACTCAGCTGCAGAGCCTTCTCCTACTCTACGACCCAAGACACACTTAGCCACTTAGACTCTTTCTCTTCTCCTCTACTATTTCTTCTACTTTTTCACTATCTCTTACACTTAGAGCCTCGCTCTATATATACAATCCCATGGTCCGCGGACCATGGGTAGGCTGACATTACATTACAAAACTAGGGTGGACAACCCTGTGACTCTAACGTACTTCTGCACCCACAATTCGCAGAGCTTTACAACAATATCGGGTCAAAACTTTGGCTTTGAGCCCCAAAAAATGCCTTGGGGGGAATTCCATGCCCAACATACACATATGCACATTTTCTTAACCAACAAATAAAAGGATATGATGTTTGTATCCACAACAAGGGAATCCAAAGGCACACACCTCCACCCTCAAAGTAGTACGAGGAATCATCTCCTTCCTAGGAAGTTAAGAATCCACTGCCAAAGTCAAACATGCATCCATTGTCCACTGCTACAATCATGTGCCACTTGTCTTCTCAGTGAACAATTATCAACTCATTGTTCCAGGGCACACTCCCAATGTGCATCCGATTCCATCTGGAAAACAAACAAACAAAAAGTATTCCCTGGCCTTCCCTTCTTTGCTACACAATCCCTTGGGCAATCTGGTCACCTCCTTCTGTGTAGTTGCTCACCTTCCAAGTTCCTCAAAATCACCTATCCCATGTGAACCATCCCTTGGCAAAGCTTCCTCACATGAGAATGTCAGAAAACCAACGCATATACCTGCCTCAAAACCATGATATCGGTCATATCATGCTCATGGAAATTTATGGACACTATTGGGTACCAATTTCCCACAACAACCCTGCTCCTGAAGTGCTTTACCATAATTTTGTTTCCTATTCCGATTCCTTTTGTTGCTTCTAATTCTTGCAGTCAGTTTCAACCACCCAACTGGACGTTTCCATGCTTCCCTGTACCAAGCACACAAATTCCATTAGATTCAAAATAAATTGAAATAAATTCAAATCATACCTCATTGGTGGCCCATCAATAAGGTACACTTGCACTTTTTTTTACTTCCTGTCACAACAAGATAAAACTAACTCTTTGATCAAATCATTATGTATAAGCATATCACATCTGGTTAGCTCAAAACAAAACCATCATAGATTAAAATCATGAATCGCATGCAATCATCATAAACTAGAATCATAAATCACATGTAACCATGATAAATCAGAATCATAGATCACATGCATAATAAACTGAAATAAAATATTAATACTTATCCTTTAATCAGTCCTTTGCTTCTACCTTTATCCTTTGTCCCTTCTGTCCGCACACTGGATTGGTTGCCACACCTAGTGCCTTTTCATTTTCTTCAATCACATACACATACACAATGTATATCACAACACATGCATCCACATGACATATACGACACCACACAATACATAGACCTACATCTGATATACATCACGACAAATACACCTGCACCTGTTGTACAACACAACACTCTACGCATACATACACATAGTACAACACAACAAATACACATGTCATGATGCCACGACTACACAATGCAGATACGTATTACTGCATGCACACAACAAAACATGTACGACATTCACACAATACCACATGTAAACCAGTATCACATGTACAACATGTACACAATACCACCTGTACACAGCACCACCTGCACAACATGTACACAACATCACATATGCATGGCAATACCTGCACAATGTGTACATAACACCACATGTACAATGCACCACATGTAGAATGTGTACACAACACCATATGCATGACATGTACACGAAATCACATGTATAAAACACCACATGCATGACATGTACACAACGCCACCTGCACACAACACCACATGTACACAACAACACATGTATAATCATGCACACAACACCATATGTACATAGCACCATGTACAACATGAACACAATGATATATGTACAGAGCACTGTATAGCACCATATGTACACACCACCACATATCCAACATGTGCACATCACCATATACACACAACACCGCATATCCAACATGCACACAATATGATATGTGCAGAACACTGCATATTCAACTTGTACATAGAACCATCTATACCCAACACTGCATATGAAATATACAAACAACATCGTATATACAACAGGCACACAACATCATATGTACATAATACTACATATGCTACATGTACACAACACTAGTACTGCACATCTTAAGACCACACTATCTTTACCAAACGACCTTGCTTCTAGTGTCTTTCCACTGTCCATGCTTGTCCCCGCATGTCGTAAGTCACACTACTTTCACTATGTTGATGTATCCCTCAGCATAGCATGCCCATAACATAAACATAGACATAGGGAAAACACATAATATCAACCATATCCACAAGATACTAACCTCTTAGATCTGTCAGGGCTACTCTTCCCACTTGATTCCTCATAACCAAGAACCTCTTCATGTCATTCACCTGCATAAGCAATCATTCCTCCACAAGAAATATTCGTAATGATCATGTTAGACAACGACATACATGCATACATATATACATATAAACATCTGCGTAAAACAATCATGATTCTTGACAACCCTGTCAGACAACAACATATGTACATACATATATACATATATAAACATTAGCATAATCATGAGCACAACATAATTACCAGATATCATAAGGTTAAGGTTAAGAGAACTTCCTTTACTGTGCAAAACATGCACAACATTGAGAACAATAGTTCTGAAGCTATCCAAGGTATTTGACACTTCATATCCATTCACTTTACCTTTCTTGTTACCTTTCTCATGATTTCCCTGCCACTGTCTATTTATGCCAATAAACCAACCAATCCAACCAGCTATCACATTATTTCCTTCAGTCACCCTTATACATGCACCAAGCTTCATCTAGGTCTTAGCTATTGGGTTTCATTCAGCTCTCCCTGAGCTCCATTAACTTTCCTCCACCTTTCTTCTTTCCTAACCAATTCCCAAGACTATCAAAACATAAAAGGAAAGCACAAGAAACAAACAAGAAAAAACCATGAAAAAAATTAACAATATGACACCACAAACAAAGTGGCATGGCCATGCACCAAACAAAAATGAAATTGAAAATCAAGCACAAACAAACCACAAAATACTGAAAGCACAAACTAGCAACAAACACCACGACTCAACCACATGGGTTCCTAAGCTTCCAAAGGAAAGCTCAACTTGATCCTTCTTCAAGATTTCATGGCAGCCTCTCTTCCATGCAATTCCTTGTATCATACTTCCATAAACACATAATTGTCAGCGCATAAATAAATATAGCAATATACCAATTATCTTACCATGATGTCCCAAGCACGTTTCCTTGTAACTAAACACGTACATATATCATCTCTCAAGAGACTCCAATTTCTTGACAAATCCAACTATAAATTGAAGCCAATTGTCATATGTGTCAAATACATGTTCATGAATATAACACATATCCACATAATGTCAGAGAAAATCAAGGTTAAGAAGACTTCTTGTATTCATGCAAAGCACTCCTTCATTTGGAATTGTATTTTCCAAACATAACCAAATCCTTTCTTTCTTTTACCTTTTACCTTGATGTCATTGAGTCATATTATCTACTATCACATCACCCAGCTATTAGTTATATAAACAAATCAACTATTACCTTCTCATGTTAGTACCGAGCATGCTTCCCTACCACTGTTCACACATGTAAGTCCCACATTCCAAACATCAAGACATCATATATATTAATTTGAAATCAACTTTTACCAATACTAACAACCATGTCATAATCAACTCATGGCCATTAATCATAATACTACAACTAACACCCACCAACACTCAATTACATATCAATTGTCTCAACACATGTGTTAGTACAACCATCTTAAAACAAGATCATTCTTCATGCAATATTATATACACATACTCATATCATGCAATTAGTCAAACAATCAAACAATAGATAAATGAAATAACCAAACATTTAAACACAAAGTAGACGACATAAGCAAACTCATACCTTAATGTATCTCAGGAGAGGCTATATTGACAATACAATCAATCTATATAAGCACAATATAACTTCACAAACACATCAAATCAACAATAAATAAGTTCATTATGTCCATAACAATAATTAGCTAACATGTTCACATCATAAACTCATGAGAAATTGTAATTCATGCATATCAATCACATATGCACAGTTAGTCTAGCTTAGTACAACACAATTTCACAAATAGGTCGACTCATACCTGGATGTCATAACCCTAACCATCTACATAGGCCAATCCAAGTGAGCATGATACATATAACATCAAGATCTTAGTCGCAATGACCATAACCATCATGCATATTGTTAGTCCTTACAACCTCCTAAGTTGAAAAGGAAATCGAGAAGGGTAACCTCAAACCACTTCAGCTCAGTGGCTAGCCCAACTAAGCATGAGAGGGATCTCTCTAAGTCTCTTATCAGTGATATGAATTTAAAGCAAATGGATTTTAGACTAGATATGAGTATTTTTTGTTTGTTTGTGAAAATTTGTTGTTTTAAGGATTTGTTGAACTTAGGGTTTGGAGCCACAAGTAGGTCTAGGCTGTGGGAATGCAGGTGCAAACATAAGAACGAGCTAGATATCAGAATCGATGGTGTAATTTGATTATTTTTTAGTGTTGTATAGAGGATATAGTGTGGAAGAAAATAATGAGCATAAATAAACATGATTTCATTAGCTTAGGAAGACAAAACACATAACTATGAAAACCAGATAACAGAGCTTGAAAAACAAGAATTCTGAGTATTTTATCACAAGGCATTCATAGAAAGAAGAGATATAATGTAGATAAAGATGTTTATACCGTGAGAAAAAAAAAGAAGAATGAAGTAAAAGCACCATGAACTCACTGGGCTAGAGTTTCTTGAAAATAGCTGCAACTTGTCTCTGTATTAGCTAAACGATGATTACATGCAAGCCTCCTTCACAAAAAGTTCAACCCTCTTCTCTTGAGGAGAGATGATACATATAGACTCTCCTAGACCACTTTCCCACCTTTAGGAGTCTAATTCCTTAGTGGAGGAACTAACTCCAAGATTCTCTCAACCAACGGGTCAGTGTGAGAAGGTGAAACTTAAACACTTCATGGAGAGTTTGTTTAGGAGTTTGCTTCTTTTATGAGGCCTAATAAACATAAAAACTACCTATGACGTACATTTATTCATTCCTACATCACGTGGCCTCACAACTAGTGCCATTACATAGAGAGTATTGAATTTTACTAAGTCAAACTAGAAACTATAAATTTACACACTGAATTTTACAATTTGAAATACTGAAAAGTGCAGAAGCGTAGTGCCAACTTGGAGCTAATTTTTAGGTGCCTTATAGGGGTCAAAATACAAATCTGAGAGAATTTTCAATTAGCCCTTCAAGTCTAGTTTCCAGCACAGTTTGAATTTATGAATTTAGAGCATGGGAAGACCTTCAAAAATCCATTCTCCCAAGGTCACTCTAGAAGCACAACGGCTATCAAAAAATGGTCTAGAATGCTAGTTTTTTGCCACTTTTTTGCATTTTTCTCCAAAACTAAGACACCTCTGCAAAATCTAGGAAAATGGGTTTTTATAGGATGGTAGGACCTTTCCAAAAATGTATACCTTTCCTCAAATGGAGGCCTGAGGAAAAAGTGCAGCGCCTTGGAGCAACTGAATTTCTGAACTTAGACGAAAAATTCTCAAAAAACTCAAAATGCTTAGAATTTGCTCAAAATTGCAGGGAAGGTGTAAAAATATGTTTTTTATAGCTTCATGGATGATTCAGTAAGCATCTCCAAGTTTCCCTCATCCTTTTGGTATTTTTTTTGGCCTCCTTGAGCTTATTGTCAAGTTTCTTTACCTTGATATTGGTGATAATGTTTTGAGCTTGGTAGTGGTGCGCCATGTGTTTGAGCAATTGATTGTCTCTGTTTGCCTTCTCAAGGATATTCTCCAAATGTTCATTCACTCTATTGAGCCAATATTCCTTATCTTGATGAACCTCTAGGGCAATCCTATCTTCTAGGTCAAGGTCCTCATTCAGCAAAATTTGTTCTTGCTCCTTCTGCAAAGCTTTCTTGAGGCCTCTTATTCTTGGTATTTTCCTTTTACCTCTCACCTCTAATGCATCAGGCTCACTTGATTGCATGACCTCCTTACCTTTGCCAACTTGCTGCATTAACTTGGCTTTTTCCTTTTCTAGCATCAACTCCTTTGCTTTGAGTTGATTGTTTTCCTGTTTAAGGAATGATATAACACACTTTTCCCTTTCCAAATTGATTGCCAGCTCCTTGATTTGGTAGTCCTTTTCCCTAAAAATTTGTCTAATGTTGGTGGTATGATCCTCAGTCTCTGGATCAATTAGTTCAAACTCATGCTCAACTGTGTCTTTATCCTTTGTTGTTAATACCTACTTTGTTGATGACGGAGGCTTGGCCCCTTTCTCTTTGTGAGAAGAAAAAACAAGCCTTTGTCCTTTCTTATACACTTTAGTCACCTCAGGCTTGGGTAACTAAGTCTTCTCCACTATTTTCCTAGAGGACCCCGCCTCCATTTGAATGAAAAATAAGGTGTGAGGTATGAATGGAAATGAAGTGATGTGAAGGTGGATTTTTGACAAAATGATAGAGGAGGTTTGAAAAAGGTGGATATGAACTTTGGAAGATGATGAAAATGAGTGAAGAAACAGTGGAAGGGATCTGCTTTCAAGGAGGAAAAACAAGGTTTGTAATGAAAAATGCCCAAAAACCTCTACGAATGAGCTAGGGTTTTACATTTTGAGTGTTAAAACTTTGTTTTGAGGTGGGTTAAATGGTTAAAATGGTTTATTAAACATGTATGTAGGTGTAGGATATCATTTTACATGTTTTAGAAACCAAAAATAAAGATGGCTATTTTCAAGCTATCATTTCCCATGCAAATTTCACTACAAACCCTAATTTGAAGAATCATTGACATGAGATGAATTTGAAAAAGAAAATGAGGGATAATGATGGTGCACTCAAATGTCCCTTGGCTTAGAAGTCAATAAAAGCAAGCTTGCAAGTCAAAAAATGAGATTTGGGAGAGTTTTGAACGATTTCTAGGCACTATGTCCTGTGCGCAGCACAGTGTTCCTGAGCGCAGCACCAAAGCGCAACGCAGTTCTCTCTACATAGTGCCTCTGCTCTGAGTGCAGCACTTTGTTCCTAAGCACAATGCCAATATTCCAAACAACTTTTGGAGGCCTTAAACTACTCCAAATTGAGAGCTTGATAGCTCGTTGGAAAACTCTTGAACTCTGCTATAAGATGGACACCTCAGGCATGTAATTTGGATACTCCATGAGGGAGAAAAAATGATTTTCCCAAGGTCACTCCAAAAACTTGGGGTTTCTCTGACAAGAGTGTAGCGCCAACTTACAGATTACTTTTGGATGCCTTCCACTAATCCAAATCACAAGCTGAAGGTACCATTGGAAATCTTAGGATGTATTCTACACAATAGAGGCCTCAAGAACTACCAAAACCTGTTCCAAATGCCTAAAAAGCTATCTTGAAGTCAAGTTGTCCAGAAGTGCAGCAACTCTCCTGTAGCAATTGTATTTTGAGAATTTCTTTCAAATCATAACACCTCTGCATAAAATGAAGGAGGTTTTGGTTCCTTGGACTATAATGGACAAAAAATTCTTTCACTTTTGTAAAATTATTCTCCATTTGGCCGGAAACATATTTTGAAGCAAACATCTCCCTATGAGAAATGATGAGGTGAGGTAGTGTACTGCAACATTGTCTTATTTGAAATAAAACATTACCTTTACCTTTATTTTTCTTTCCCTAAGCTGCCTACTCCCTTTACCCACTTAATCACATGACGGATATGTTTTTGGCATCATATGGTATCGTGATGACATATGGAGTGAAACCCTAGACCATGACCTAAAATGAGGAATTTAACCATTTCATGACCCAAGACACTTAAATCAATATATGATACCTCATAGAAGACAATGAACATGATAAGTGATGAATACCATGAGTAAGTGAAGGGAGAAGCAGTGACCTAGACACAATAACCAATGACCAAATATTTATTTGAAGTTTCACTTAAATAACAAAAATTTGACTTCACACCCTAACAACACCTTGTAAAAGCATATTTGATCATTGGTGACAGGCTGGACAGACTAACACTAACACATATGACCACAATGCATATAACAACAAGTTATTATCCTTCATGACTAACCAACGCATGTACATATGATCACACTAATTAAATTACATCTATCATACATGTAACCACAACAACCATAGATTGACAAACATGTACATAACCCTAACGCTTACAACAACCATTAACCAACATACTTTCACACCCACCATACAAACCTGTATGATGATCTACTCATACCTTGAGGTCCAATGTTGCATCCCCGCTTTGATGATCTGCATCTCCTGCTCTATCTCAACCAACACATTAGCATCATAACAACCAAGAGCATCATGATGACACAAACTAGATACAATGACCTCACAATGCATGTTTACCTACTATACATGCATCATTGTAACCATGACAATGCATGCATAACAACATATAGACATTGACAAGCATAACAAATGCATATACAACTAACATGCATTCATGACTAAATCATCCCAACAACAACATCATCAACTCCTATATGGAAACACAACTATAACAATGGCCTCTACCATGCATACATAACAAGCACATATACAACCTACATGCATGCATGAAAAACACATTCCGCCCATCCAGTCCAAGTGTTAAACCATGCTCTGATACCACTCTGTAATACTCTCCTCACACATTTGCCAAAGTTACTAGCTTACCGGGGTAAACATGTGACTAAGAGTTACTATGACATGATTCAACCTCCTAGGTCACCTTAAGGAAGTGGAATCAACAAACCAAAACCCTTAATGACTTCCCTATTAGGTGCTATAGGAACCCCAAGGGCTAAACCACCCTTCCGGGTGCCCAGACCCTGAATTAAACCTCTCTTTTCAGTGCCATGATCTCCTAGACGCTAGCACAACACTGTCTAATTTCAAATGAAAACCTCCAGTCACACACATGATGCCTACAAGGGAGTGACTGCAGTATTTTTCACCCTGTTTTGTGCCTGCTACCACAATATTTAATCCATTTTTTTAGGCTAGGATCCTGACCTCTTCCTAGAGCTTAATGACACTTTCTAGAACCATGAATGATAGGGACAATGCATTCCATACAGATCTTAGACAATAACTAATCAGGCCTAGCCATGACAGACATTCTGTCAAACATATCATGAACATGAAATCTACATGTCATAAATACGCGTTTAAAGATAGGGGTCTAATACTTCTTTGAGATTCATCAAGGAGGATTGATGCCTTCTCACAATAGCTTTATTATCATTTGTTAAGTCATATATTCATCATTCATTCATTTCCTAATCAAAACATGATTAGAGCCATAACCAAAGTCTGGCATAAACCATGCTTATAACTAGCATGTAACCAACAAAATAATAAGGATAACACAACCATAAAAAGGAAATATTAACAAGTACATTTACACATAGAACACAAGAGGGAAATAACTCTTATTATCATGTGCAAAATCCAAAAAAGGCAGGGACTTCCAGGTATCACCCGACCATAGATTGGGTTGAACCAAAAATTTCTTTAAGCCAATCATCCCTGTGCCATATTCTAAGCATGAATGTGGGACTCACAACAAAAACAACTAGGGGTTCTTCAGGAATTATCACAATCCTCTCCGGTTCACTAGGCCCTAAACCTCATCAATACAACCAAGCTTTATGACAATCATCGCTTGATCACTGAGCCTTAATCAAGCATGGATGCCTCTGGATCTCTCCACCTACACTGTGAGGAATTTGGATGCCTCCTAGTCTCTAGGGTTTATCATATATCCCGTCATTCACGGATCTAGGATTCCTAGGCCTAGTCTAGACTTTAGTCTCCAAGCTTTACCATATATCCCACCATTCACTGATCAAGGATTCCAAGGCCTAATAGAGACTCCACCCTGTAGGTTTTACCATATATCCCGCCATTCACCGGTCGAGGATTCCTAGGCCTGATCGAGGGAACGAACCTCTATTCTTTACTGTATATCCCTCCATACACCAGTTGAGGATTCCTAGGCCCACCGAGGCACACAAAGTCTGACTTTACCACAATCTTAGTATGGCCTAGGGATTCCTAGGCTTGTTTTCTTTCTTTCAGAGGCCACCTCATTCATTTTTGAACCATCCGACAATGTATATCAACCAAATACAAGAGAACCAATCACACCATGGCTATCTAGATATAGAAAGGCAAGACTGAATATCACTATCACACATGGAAAAACCCATGCCAATGACAACAAAAGAACCAACTACACACATGCATGTACCATGCATTCCAAATCTAGCAAGGAAATCACACATGCAAATCAATAGTTATAAATAATCTCGTTATAGTTGCTTGATGTTGCTCTTCCTTGCTTGATCTTTACTTCTGTTTTCCTTCTTTGTCTTTCCTTTCTTTCCTTGATCCAATGCTAAAGTGTTCCAAGAATGCTCTAGGTGTGTGAGAGAGAGAATAGAGAGAGAACTCCACCCAAAAAGTGTCAGGAAACTTGTGAACTGATCCTCAAAATCATTTTTATTAATGAGGCCTCTATTTTCTTCATTTTCCATTATTTTCCTTCAATTTCCTCCTCACATGCAACTTGTGACCTTTCACCTTCATTTTCTCCTAATTTCCTTTATTTTCATAAATAAAATGCCAATTAATGCCACTTTATCTCTTCAAATCCTTTTCCATTTCCTTTGCCAGTTTCCTTAACCATAATAAACCAAATGAACACCCACACTAGGATGTTTTTCCCAACATTCAACTTGGAATGTGTGTCCCATGACCTTGGCCTTATATTTTTTACATGACTTTTTAACTGGGGTTGTGGCACATAATATAACTGAAAATAAAAAGAATAAACATTTGAATGAAAATAAATGTCAATTTGAAATTCCTCCCACGCAAGGCCCCAAGACAAAAAAATTCAAAGTTTATACTAAAGGCTTCTCTTTAAATAAGGAATTAATATCACTTTCTCCACATAGGTAATGCCTACATTAAATTTTCCATTGGAAGGAGAAAAAATAAAAGTGCCTATGTGCAAATATCCAATAGGAATGTAGTAGGAGATGGGGTGACAAAAGTACCCCCACCCAAAACTAAAACTAACATAATATTCTACATCTAAGAAAAGAAGCAACTTGATCCATCTATATCAAGTACTAGAAAGTGGTGTAAATTCCATATCCATGATACTCATAACATAGAATAATTTCAAAACCATAAGTAGGTGAATGTAAAAGAAGGCCAGCATGAAATTCATCCCAAACCTAAAATTTTCATGGAAAGTGTAAATCCTAACCTTGAAACATATAAAGGCATGATGCCTAATCATCACCCTCTAAATTATTCTAATGTAAAGAATAAATTTTACCCCAAACCTAATTCCAACTCATTTGATTAAGAAGAAGAATAAGCTTGTCCTAACTCTCCTATAAATAAATAAAAATAGCTCCTATCAACTTTTCTTCTAGCTATCACACCTCCAAAATTGCAAAAATGATTCATATTGTTGGAAATATCCTATTTAACCAAGGATTTCCCCATATTACATAAGAGTTTTTATTGCCTCCCACCCAAAAAGAGTGAGTCTTCCTTCGAATTCTTTTCTTGGATTTTTTTATTTATTTTAATACCATTCTTCCAATACACTAGGAAAATCTCTCCCAAGACCAACCTACTTAAGAACCAACCCTTGGCCTCATTGATGCCATTGACCCCTTTTCTTCTCACAGACCTAGAGATATTACTTAAACCCAGTGGGAAGCTACTCTTTAGTCACCCAATCTCTCTCCTTCCCCACTATGCCATGCTAGGTAGTCTACTACTTCATATTTTTCATTTTTGATCTATATTTATAGGATGTCATATATCAACATTCTATTGACATGCATCTACCAAAAGGATCATATTATTGGATCTCTCTCTAGTTTTTTCATTAAGCTTTACTAAGTTTAGGATCCCTCTCTCCTTTTAATGATTTCACATTCCTTCCCAGAAAGAGTGGGAAGCCAATGTGGTCAAACCATTATAAATATTTTTCATAATGAATACACAATAAGTAGGTCATTATTGATCTTACATGTGTGTAACATTATAGCAATTCCTATTCATCGTGCCTTTGGTGATGACCACCTATTTCTTGCTATATAGACCATTTAATTAAAAAATTCAAGACTAAAACTCCCAATGTTGTTATGAGAACTTTGACACTCGGTATTAATATAATGGATACCCATTTTTTGAACTCTCATGAGATTTAAAGTATAAAATCATCCTTGGTTGCTCGTGGTTGGATGAGATGATTATTGTCCTTTGTATATTTATGAGTGGTCTCTTACTATCCAAGGAAAACATTGTTTAATTTAGTGGGATCTCACACATTTCTCTCTCTATACCAAGAATATTTCCAAAGCCTATCCCTCATGTCCTCCATGTATTTTTTTGACTTCTTGGAAGCCTCCTCTCCCTCTTTGCCAATATTAGGGGAATTTTCAAGTAAAAGATGGGTCTCAAAACAAAAAATGTACAAATAAAATTAACTTTAAGAGAACCAATAAGATTCAATATGGTGATGTCATCCCCAGAGGAAAAATTTTAGGAGGGAAAAAAAGAAAACTATTTTTATTATATTTTCAACTTATCTCCTTGTATGTTCACTCAAATTTCAATAGTAGAAACCCGATGGATGTGGAACTAAATTCCATATCCAACGATTCCCACAATGCATACTTCTGAGTAGACCCACGTCGAAAAATTTGAAAATACATGAAAAAAGTGTGTTCAACACATTTTTTCATGTGTTTTTAATTTTTTCCATGTGGTTCTACTCAAAAGTGTAGAAATTTTGTAAATTCTCTACAAATATACCTCTAATATCATGTAGAAAATTTGACTGTAGATTAACCCGATAATGCAATATACCAAAGCAAAATACTATAATCTACTTCTATTATCAATATGCAGAAGCTTAAAGATTGAGTAAGATCGAGTTGAACACATATAACCAAAAGAAGAAAAATCAATGCATATGAAACATAGAAAATACTCAGGGGAAAGCCTGAGCTAAAAACACCACTATTTGTATTATCATACAAGGTGGAAATACATCAGAATTATACAAAGCCTTAGCTCTCACAACTAGCCAGCTCTTAGTACAACCCTCCTGGATGTTCACAGGCAATCAAAGCTTCTCTCAAGCCTTCTCCTCTACCCTCCAAGCTCTTATTTCCTTGCGCAGTTTCTCCTGGGTGATCCTTTTGTTACCAAGTGGAAGACTGATCACTCACACTGATCCTACACCCTGTCAGAACTGCGCAATCCTCAAGGAACCTTATTCCTTCTACATGCATGAGTTTCCTTTATAGGAGAAAACATGCAACTGATAGTACATTGTCCGTGTCTTTAATCTCAACTGGGTCTTTCTCAGAATAGACATGCATGATTTATTGATGAGAGAATCTTTAGTTATCTGGAGTACACTAGTTGGATGCATGCATGCATTAACTGATTAAACTCACAATTAGTTCCTCAAACAGTTTGGAATTAATTTAACTGGACTTAACTCAGTAAACTGAGCTAACTAATTACAACTCAAATATAACTCAATCTTATCTCCTTAATTAAGGGATAATCTCCTTAATTTAAGGGATAACTGTTGCATGACTTCACAAAGACTTCTAACTTGAATTTTTCCAACTAATTAACTCAAGGTGAATTAATTAATTATTTTTCAAGTAGCTGGTGAGACTAAATTTGAATTTTGATTCAATGACAAATTAAAATTGGAATTTATGGATTCTATTTTTTATCATTTCTTGTTGCTATTTCCAACACTCCCTCTCAACAAAAAAGGAATTCAACTCGATCTCGATCATGAACCTTTGGAATGTTCTACATGCAACACTTCTCTCAAGTGTTGTTGCTCCAACAACTCCATAAACAAAGAAAACATCCAACCTGAATCAGTATGATGCATCTGCCATCAAAGTCTCTGATTGCTATTGCCTCTGTCAACTGAAAACTTTGCACTTCGGCTGACTTTGCCTTTCTGCACTGTTGACAATCCTCCTCTGTGCTCTTCAGTATCTGATTTCTCTAGCCTCTGTCACTTTGATCTCTGACTGCTTCAATCCCACTGATTCCTCCCACTACTATGTACTTTGGGCTCCCGTAGTAAGGAATGATCCATGAGATAAAACTTCTCAATGGACCCTGCCTAATTTCAGCCTTCTTGGGACTATCACTTCACATTGCCCCACCTCACACTTGGAGGTACGGCTGTATGTGATCCCTCTACTGACTCTAATTATGGCTCCTCCATAATTGTCTGAGACTTCTTCTGGGACTACATGTTGAGAGGTAATTTACTCTTCCTCTCAACCACCAAGTCTCTAACATTTTCCTTGCTCCTCAAGGCTTTGCATGTATCTTGAACCTCAAGAGCATACAGGTTCTTGACTCGTGAACCGATCTTTTTCACCTGTCTCATGGTGATGTGTCTAAGGAAAACCTTTCCCTTACTGAAGACAACATAGTAGCCTTTGTCCTCCAACATCGTGACTGATACCAAGTTATTCTTCAATCCAAGCACATACTTCACATCTGTCAAGGTGATAGAAGCTCCATGCTTCGTTTGAAAAGTAATCGTGCCCACTCCTGAAACACTAAACCTTTCGTCGTCACCCATCTCTATTCGCATCTTGAGGTCTTTCTCCTCCAAGGTACTGAATAAAATTTTATCACCGATCATGTGGAATGAGGCTCCACTGTCAAGAAACCAACCACAACCTATCATCGATGACATCATGCATGCGATGAGGGTAAAGTCCATCTCAAACTGAGAGGCTAATGCCTCACCTTCAGATCCTTCCAAGGATCCCTTCTCAGACTTCTTCGATGGGCAATTAGTCGCATAATGACCCATCTCATGACAATTAATGCATCTTACTTTAGACTTGTCAACCTTCTTCCCTCCATGAGAAGAATTCGGTTTGGAATGAGAATCCTTCTCCTTCCCTTTCCTTACCTTACTTGCTAAGGCCAGATTTTCTTCATCATTATCTTTGGATGAAGAACCATCTCGAGTGCTCCTCCTGATATCCTCCTACGTGAGATCCAACCACTGTCGTTCCCAATCCAGTAGTTTCTCCCTTTCATTCACAGAGTCCTGGTAGCTATTCCAACTCTTTGGAAGGCCAAGGAGAGTGAGGCTCACCATATCATCATCGGTAGTAGTTATTCCCACACTGCTAAGTTTATCTTTGCAAGTGGTGAGCTTGTTCAAATATGTGGAAATAGTATCGCAGTTCTCCATCTTGATTCTTCGAAGCTTATCGTTGAGTGCCAATTTCCTCTGGTCGCTACTGTTCTAGTAGAGGTCCTTCAATGTCTTCCACATTGAATATGGAGTATCCTTCCCATGGAGACTCGAGACAATATGGTCTCGAACTCCCTCAAGGATGATCCGTCTCGCCCTCACCACACACTTCTTCCACTCAGATAATTCTTGTGCATTAGTTGAACATGGCTTTGGGATTTCTTGATCAATGAAATCTTTCAAGCCATTGTCTTCTAATACAGCCTCCATGTGATCTTTCCATGTTATGTAATTCAAGCTGCCTTCCAAGACATACTCAAGTCTTAAGCCATAGAACGCCATTGGCCAACCTTGAAGTATGATAAGCATTTGGTTTGCACCTGCAACCCCAAACTTCAAACTTCGAATTCTCTTCTTTGTATACTATTCACAGCTCCGATAAACTTTTCTCTGATACCATGTAGAAATTCTGCAAATTCTCTACAAATCTACCTTTAAGATCATGTAGAAAATCTAACTGTAGATTAAATCGATAATGAAATATGCCAAAGCAAAATACTATAATCTACTACTATCAATTTGTGGAAGCTTAAAGATTGAGAAAGATTGAGCTGAACACATATAACCAGAAGAAGAAGAAGAACCAATCCACATGAAACATATAAAATACTCAGGGGAAAGCCTCAGCTAAAAACCCCACTATCTGTATCATCATACAAGGTGGAAATACATCAGAATTATACAAAGCGTTAGCTCTCATAGCTAGCCAACTCTCAGTAAAATCCTCCTGGATGCTCACAGGCAATCAAAGCTTCTCTCAAGCCTTCTCCTCTACCCTCCAAGCTCCTATTTCCTTGCACAGTTTCTCTTGGGTGATCCTCCTGCTACCAAGTGGAAGATTGATCACTCACACTGATCCTACACCCTGTCAGAACTACACAATCCTCAAGGAACCTTATTCCTTCTGCATTCATGAGTTTCCTTTGTAGGAGAAAATATGCAACTGATAGTACACTGTCCCTATCTTTAATCTCAACTAGGTCTTTCTCAGAATAGACATGCATGAGTTACTGATGAGAGAATCTTCAGTTATCTGGAGTATACTAGTTGGATGCATGCATGCATTAACTGACTGAAGTCACAATTAGTTCCTCAAACAGTTTGGAACTAATTTAACTGGACTTAACTCAGTAAACTGAGCTAACTAATTACAACTCAAATATAACTCAATCTTATCTCCTTAATTAAGGGATAATCTCATTAATTTAAGGGATAACTGTTGCATGACTTCACAAAGAATTCTAACTTGAATTTTTTCAACTAACTAACTCAAGATGAATTAATTAATTATTTTTCAAGCAGCTGGTGAGACTAAATTCGAATTTTAATTCAAGGATAAATTAAAATTGGAATTTCTGGATTCTATTTTTTATCATTTTTTGTTTCTATTTTCAACAAAAAGTAAGTAGTGTGGGTACTTATTGGATGTGTAATTTAATTCCACATCTAATGGGTTCCTACTCTTGAAATTTGAGTGAACCTACAAAGAGATAATCCAAAAATACAATAACCAAGTATTTTTCTTTAAAAATTCATGTCTTATTTTATCATTTTTAACTATTTATTTATTATTTTCCTTAAGAGGCCCATTTTAGACCTCAAAATTCCCCTAATGCTTCTAATGTCCACATAAGTAAGTTAAAATCTTCTTCTAGATTAAACCATATTTTATTCTATTGATCTTTTGCCTCCTCTCACTTGCCTTGATTTCCCTACATAAGTCTTTGCTTTGCTGTCCCCTTCTTAGTTCTTTTTCCTCATCTTGTCCCCTTACCCTTATTCTTTAAATGCTCAAGGAAAGCTTCACCTTTGTTCTTTTCCTTTTATTTTAACTTGATGCAATACTACCTTCAAAGGGTTTCTATATTTCAATGTGGCTTTCCAAGATGAATGAAGTCCCATATTGACTGTGAGATTTTTGGGGCCAAATTTGGTTATATGATCCTTGTGCTTCTTGAGAAATCAAATACAAGTTCATTTGTCTTCTTGTTCCTCCTCTTTATTTCTCACCTTTCTCTTTCTTGTCTACCCCAATCCACTTGTATAACCCCTCCTTCTTTGTTCTCCTTTCTCTTGTATTTCTCTTTTGGTTTCCTCTTTCCTTGGTTACTTCAAAATGGTGGTTACCTCTCACCAGGGCTTTACGTCAAGTGGGTATGAATCTAGATGATTTCTCCCTAGATGGGATCAGTGAATGTGCCTCTTCTTTGCCTCCTTAATACCTTTGTCTTGGTTGTCGCATCCTATTAAATTATGATTATGCGATCACCTTCACAACCACTTCCCTAATATGCCCTTCCTTTGGCCTCTTACCTTCACTAGTTGTACTCTACAATTCTTGCATCTTGTGTCCTACATTCATTAGCTTCTCTCTAGCATTGTCACCTCTCATCTCTTTTTGTTACTAAGTCTTATCTAGGATTCTCGTTTCTCACCTCTTTACCTCACTTGTTCTTCTTAACCATGGCCACCTTTTTTCTCTTTCCTCACTAGTTTCACACTAGCATTTTCTTCCTTTCTTTTCCTTTCATCACCTTCACTAGCCCCTATCTTTCCTTGGAAGTTGTTGTCCCATCCTTTACTTGCTAGAGGAAAATCTTTGTAATACAAATACATAAATTTCTTTAACACTAAGATTACCATGATCTCATCTATTTTGTATCTCAACAACCCCCACATCACTTGTGGAATTCTCTAATAAGTTATGTGAAACATTTGTAGTAATTTTTAAAAGAAAGATGGATCATGGATATAAAGCTTTAAAATTTAATGATACCATTCAAATTATTTTGTTTAAATATACATGGTTTGTAAGGGGATTCTCTTTGTACTGTAAATCATTTTATTTACATATACATTACTGGTAAGGTGATTCTAGGATGGGTGTAAAATAAAATAACTTTTAATGTGGATCAACCAAATTTGAAAATCATTATCATCACATTTCTTTTCTTTGTATATTGTAAAGAGAGGTAACTATCCTTCATGCGTAGAGGATCTTAACACAATTCTCTCTTTCTAAAAGTTTCTCCTTCCTCTACGTTTCATTTTCTTAGTTTGCCTTGGGTTTTAAATCTTTCATGATAAGCTCTTTCGATTTTACAATCACATGGATTATGTAATCATGCTCTCACATTAAAAAGATTCACAATACTTCAAATCTGATATCAAATGCATTTGCACTATGAAGAATTAATTTTATTATTGAATTTGATATCAAATGCATTTGCACTATGAAGAATCAATTTTATTATTGGTGAGTGCAATGTTGCAATCAACACACGATTTAGGTATCCATTAACATATTTACGCGTGAATGAATTTTCGCCAAACTTATCATGTACACGCGACATAATTGAGACATTAATGAAATCGTAACCTATAAAAATTATCTTTGTAACAACTTTTGCAAACTTATAAACCATTAGTGAGTGAATTAGTGAATAGATGGGTAACATACCCCTCGCTTGTTTGGATATGACCCATCTCAGTTTTTTTATCACAGTATGGATATGGTTTGTTTCACGATTTTATCCTAGTGTGGTGATTTTTACCATCAACATATTGTTAGTGATTTTCCTGATACCATATTTTATATTTAATTTAAATGATGATTATTATTTACTATTTGGTAATGGCAATTTTTGGTTAAAGAGATTTTTTTATTTAATTATTTAAAAATTATCTTTAATTTCATTTAATATGAAATGTTTTTAAATGGAGGTAAATTAGTCCATTAATGTTAAGCATGTCACAAGCAAGAATTGAATTTTAGTGAGAAGGACAACCACATCTTGCTTTAACCACCCAAACTAGAGTAAGCTATAACAATTTTGTTTATATAACTTGTTTATTTTTGAATCATTTCCTATAAGAAGTAAATTTATCTAGCTTGCTTTTACCATTTTCCAACTTAGCCCATCAACATAAATAGAAGTAGGGATATTCCATTACCCTCATATGGTACTTTTTTCTTTTGGTACTTGTTAAATATCATCTATCTTGGGCTCGCACCTTTCCATGCTCCACTCATACACCGTACACATGGACAAGTAACTATCTCACATATGATACATGCTATAAATATTGACATTATACATATAATGCATAAACATATAATTCCACCAAAATTACTATTCTACTACATGGATGCCACACTATCTATATCAAGGTGGTTGTACCTATATGCATAAATTACACATTACTCAAAGCAAAAATTGTTATGTAACATTTTCGTTTATTTTGCATATGGTAGACAACACTAATGTGTTTGGTGAATTTAGTTTAATTTACGTATATTTTTATTTTAACTTCAAAAATACATACAGTGAAGAGTAGTGAAGAATAATATTGGGTAGTGAGGAGATTCATATCCTTAATGAAGATTCAAGTTCCATTGATTCCATATAATATCTTAACTAGTTTCTAGTTCTATTTCCATGGTTGTTTTTTTCCTCCAACCAAGAAAACAAGTCTAACTCAGAGGCACTTCTCTCTATATCTTGTTGTAATAACTTCACCATTTGTAGCTTAATATTTTAGGTATTCCATGACATCCAACACCTTAATTTGATAACTCATAATAGATTACAACATTAATTCCTTAATCAAAATTAGTTTACAATGGGCCAAAAAACTATTGGCGCAAGAAAACACAAAATAGATTAGGATCAACCTAGGGCCACTTTGCACTAGGATGAAACAAGCCTACTTACAAAGAGTACAACAAATATCCAACACTATAAATCTTATGGGGTAGGTCATTCTTCATCCTATTCCTTGTTATGTTGAAGGTGTGTAAACAAAGATATGAAATCCCTATAAAAGCATCATCTTCCAAAATTCATAAACCAATTTTCACTAATGGCTTTGAATCCATTCATGTCATGAAGATATGTCCTCCTTTTAGACACGATTTTAGAATTTGCTTATTTATAACTTCAAAATGTTTCATACTAAAACCCTCACTTATCTTATTTGTTGTAGTAGTCTAATCACTTGGTTCGAAGATAATTAGTGTTGCACCATACAAAAAAATGCCATTAAGGAGGTCCAAACTTGGGGGACACTATAATTTCATATGGATTTGTGACTTATGTTCAATTTGGTGATCCCAATCACACCGGGGCTTATCCCCAAACTCACATAGTTGTTCCCTTTGCATACATAATGCCCATTTCTTATGTCATTAATTGGAAGCAAGTTGTAAAGAGTGGGATGGTTATTGGTAATCTTTGAAAATAATAATGTTGCCTCGAGCTGCAATTGGGGAGTTTATGGTCCTCAATGCTCTCAGATTCAACATGTTATTTATGTAGAATAACTTGAGGATCTTTCCATTATCAATGTGTAATATTTTTAGAACTTCAATTCATCATTAAAGATGTATTGTATTTTTCTACTTGAACCATTTTTCAAACCCTTGTTTATAACAAAAGCAACCCCCAAAATCACATAGTATTTCATTTTACTTCATAATGCACCTTCATTTCAATAAAACTCCATCCTTGATGTTGTTCTCATTATTGGGAAGCTCAATCCTCAAACTTTGAATCTTGAAAATTTTTAGACACTTTTAAGGTAATGATAAAAACATATTTTACAATTTGGTTTTTGATCCAATTATATCACATAACAAGATCCTCCCACCACGAGATCATGGTTAGGTTGTGTGGTGGGGACGTAGGTTTTGTGGTGGTGACAATATGCTTTCTTCCTCCCCACCTGGGTTTGAATCTCATGATGTGACATGTTTGACTATGTATCACAATTATCTACCTTGATTTCTTAGAGTAGAAAGTAGATGTATCACAATTATCTACCTTGATTTCTTAGAATAGCAAGTAGATATTGTTCACAGACATCACTAGTACTAGATTGGCACAATCAACAAAAAAGAACAAAGAGAATAGAGAAAAGAATTAATTAACACAGAACCACATAAAAAAGAAGAAAAATAAGAAAACTCTCCCACCACTTCCATCCCCTCTAATATCACTCAATTGTCTTGAATTTTCTGTACCATCAAAATGATTATTTAGTATATTATTTTCATATTACAAACCTCCCTTTTTCCCTAATAATAATAATAATAATAAAACCTTTACAAATTTATATAATTGACTTCTTCTCACATAGTATGCAAGATCTCTATATTATTTATTTTAGAATCATTTAAAACACCAAATAAGTTAATAATTAACAATAAACTACAATTTTGCATTCCTCCATGTTCACATCCCTCCCTTCCCCTAATTCGTTTTCACAATTTCATCTTAATATTCAAACATACCGATTATTTTATTTATTTATTCATTTAATTAAATTAACATAAATATATTCAAAAACCCAAACATATATTTCTCTATAAAATATAAAAATATTAAAAAAAAACCATGAGTTTTTCGTAAAATCCTTTACCTTGCATTGAGTTTTGATGCAACATTTTCTCACCAGAACCACTTAATACTCGTGACCTAAATATTTGAACACATATCATCACTGAAAGCCTAGTAAGTGGCTACTGGCTAATAACCTACACTTAGAACAGGTGGTGCTTCTGTCCCATTAAATCTGATCCTTAAATATCACGAGATCAGTAATAGTACTTCAAGTACTAATGAAAATTGACAGGGTAGACGACCTTTTGTCCTTAACAAATGGGCGCTTTTCTGTTCTGTTCTGGTTAGCTACGTGTTACATTAATGGTATGACACGTAGTACTGCATTGCACGGCAGAAAGGTACGCAATTTTTTCGTGTCATTCCGCTGTGTTTGCTGTGTACGAAGTTTCATATACCAAATTTTCGTGTCATTCCCCTGTTTCTGCTGTGTACGAAGTTTCTTGTAGCGAATCCTCCAGACACGATCTGTGGCCATGAGTCTCTCCCATAATCCTGGAAGCGCTCATCTCCACCGGAATTTATGGGGCTGTCTGACTCACTAACTACTTGTCGGCACCGGACTCGTCTCTGGTAGGAGCCCAATAAGAGAACATTGCTCCCTTTCCGTGCGATGCTGTCCAGTTTGTTGAGACGGTGCTGCCATGGTTTTATGTCGACAAAGACTTGAGGGGTAATTCGGGTACATGAACATGAGATGTTGTGCACGGCAGAGATGCTGTCCAGTTTGTTGAGAAGGTGCTGCCATGGCTTTATGTTGACAGAGATTCGAGGAGTATTTCGGGGCCCTTCATCTGAGAGTGTGCAATTTTTCTGGTACCACTCATATTGGATGAGATGTTGTGAACAGCTGAGACAAGGCAATGCATGGTGTGTTCAACTCTGTCTTCAATATACCATCACAGAGTGATTGGGCATTGCACTGCATGTCGACTTTTGATTAGCGCTACTTAACATTATAACCAGTTTTTGGGATTCCTACTCCTCATCAGACATTCTGTAGCTCCAGAGGGGATTTCATCTTCAAATGCCATGCTATGCTATACAACTGGACTGCTGGTAAGTACCCATCTTAGATGAGGATATTATACATATAACCTGGTTATCATGACTGTCTACATGGGCACCAACTGTATCAAATTGAGTGCTGCTTTGTATTGGGTATGTTCACCAGATAACTACTGGTTCTATATTTGTTTTAAGGCATGCCTTCCCATTCGCTGTTACTTTCTTCGACATACATGCATATACCTGTTCTATTGACAGAAATGAAATGGGTTATTTATGGTGTACATCAGTAAAATTTCTTTCTTTCATGACATGGATGATATGAGTTATTGATGTTGAACAGCAGTGACATGAGTAAAATTTCTTTTTTGTGACAAGGATTCTGAAGTCAAATCATGTATTTACCTTTCCCCTTCACTTCGAATGAAGGGTTAGCAAGAGAGAGAGAAGTAGATTTACATATTCTATGCGCCTTTGGCTCTCCTGATTATTTAGGGACCCATACTGTTGGACCTACCCTGGTATAAAAGAGAGCCCTTTCATTGTATATAGTCAAACTAAAGTGTGTGAGCACCAGCTCAATACTAAAATCTTGGACAAACTGGATGACTATGAGCCAGTAAAGCTATTTTATGATAGTTTGGTCATAATGCATTTATGTAATAGACATAAATGTCCTGTATCTGCAAAATAAAACACACTTCGACAGCATTTTTCTTTGTTTTTCCCCTAGGTTTTGGCACCATACCAACATATTTTTGTCATCTAAAGATACGCTTAAATTGTTAACAGTAAATGTTGGGTTTTTGTTGGGTTTTTGCAGCATTACAGTTCTTAAGGCCCGTGTCATATACATGCTGGAAGTGCATTTCTCATTTCTTTGCATATCTTTTACTAAAAATCATTTCACATTTCTCTGATGGAAAACCTTCTTTTGCATATGTAATCTGCCTCTTAATCAATATGCTTATTGTGATTTCTATGCCATTTGAATGCTTAGCAAACTCCGCTTTCAATCCCTCCCATTGTGCCACTTATTTTATTGCAGTTCGAATAACTTGCCATATATATATTTTCCAGTCTGATGAAACATTCTGTGCAAACTGAAATTCAAATAAATCTGTCTCTTATACATTTGGTCTTACAGTGTTTATCGTTCTGCGTAATGAGGCTAGAGAGGTTGATTATTTTAGTTTTGTGCCAACTCCCATTCAGAGAGGCAAGTAATTTCTCTTTGGGCAGTCCTGATTACACAGTGAGGCTAGAGATGTTGATTGTTTTAATCTTGTGCAAGGACCTATTAACAGAGACAGGTAGTTTCTCTTTGGGCAGTCCTGATTCCTAGCATAGTCTGATTCAGCTCAAGGACATGGAGGCATGTGTGGGAAATGTGTTGAAAATTATCATCAAGCAATAGATATTTAGATGAATACAAATGTTTAGATCTAAAGTAGTTCTTAATTGGCTAAAGAATACGTTTTTTTTATGGAATGTATACTTCCAATGTTCAGGTGGGATGTCGATGGAGAAAAAACCGAAAATATGACTCAATGGCATCAAGTTGGAATGGTAAGAAACCTTTAAAGTGAACAAGCTGCTTTTATTGACAAAGTGGATGCAACTTCATTGAATAAGTTTGTGTGCGGACAGGAACCAATTTATGTCATTTCTTCAGTTTTAGCAACAAACATAAGAAAAATGCCAGAAAATCTGGAGTAGTGAGTTGCAGAGTTTTATGTAGTATTCTGATGCTTAGATCGCTTTTGATTTCATCAAAATGTTAATAATATCCTAGGCATGGACCAACCTTTGAATGAGGACCTGATCTAATTGCAAGGCCTTCTAGTTGGAAAATCTCTAACGTCTTCTCTCAGATGCATTTCAAGGGGAAAAAGGTTAAAACAAATCTCATACGTGTTCTCTTAGATGCAGTTTGAAGGGGGGAACGTTTGAAACAAAAACACCAATACGAAGAGCCCTCACAACGCCAAGCTGAAGAGAATCAAGTTAGTTTTCCATCCAAGTTATACCTCTGCAATTTACGAGTCTCATGGAAAAATTCTTTATTATGAACGAACCTACTTTTGTCTTCTATAGCGATTACGCATGTTGCTACTTTCACGTTGCTCTCTCACGCATCTCAATTCTAAGCATAACATTTTAATAGGAGATTTGTTTGTTGAGGCCTCTGAATTCTAAGGATAGCATGAGATTTGTTTGTTGAGGCCTCTGAATTCTAAGGATAGCATTTCAATAGGACCTTTGTTTGATAAATAAAATATGAAGTCCCTATGAAAGAATCTGATTTATAGGATCTTCCATAAGAGCGTGGTAAACCTTTCAGTTTCAAATACAATTTTGTGATTTATAGGATCTTCCATATGTGCGTGGTAAACCTTCCAATTTTTACTACAATTTTGTGAGGATCTGTTCGACGATTTGTACTATTTTGAGAGGACGTGGTAAACCTTTCAATTTTAACTACAATTTTTTGAGGATCAGGATCTGTTCAAGGATGTGTACTATTTTGCGAGGATGTGTTTGAATGGTCAACTTTAGTTGCCTTGTTTTCGTACTTTTAGTATTCTTGGATTTCAAAATATTAAATTTATTTATATATTAAAAATATAATTTAAGAATTGTTCAATTTTATGTGTACTATTTTGCGAGGATGTGTTTGAATGGTCAACTTTAGTTGCCTTGTTTTCGTACTTTTAGTATTCTTGGATTTCAAAATATTAAATTTATTTATATATTAAAAATATAATTTAAAAATTGTCAATTTTATGTGTTTGAAGAGTGAATTTTAGTGGTGTAGTTTTCTTACTTTTATATTTTAGAATTTCAAATATTAAATTTATTTATATATTAAAATATAATTTAATTATTTATATATTAAAAATATAATTAAACATAAAACTACGATCACCCAAATTTTCTTAAATTTCAAAATATTAAATCTATTTATACATTAAAAATATAAGAATTTTAAATATTAAATCTATTTATACACTAACACAACTACATTATTATATACACACAAATTTTCTTGAATTTCATAATATAGATTATCTATACATAACACGACTACATTGTTATATACACACCAAATTTTTCTTGAATTTCAAATATTAAATCTATTTATACACTAACACAACTACATTATTATATACACATGTATATTTAATTTTGTTTATTATTATAACAAACTTATATTATAATTTATTGAATATTTTCTTTTCATTTTAAAAAACATATATACAGTACATTTTAATTACAAGTCTCCCAATGTCTCTTTCACTAACATAATGCTTTTAACTATAATTAACTAATATTTTTTTGTTTATAATTAACTAATATTTTTGTTTATGTTTGTTTTTATTTTACTTAATTTATATATATAATATTTTTTTTTTTTTTTTTAATTTAGTGAATATTTTATTTTTATTTTGAAAGATAGACTTTTATAAGTTCAAACTGAAAGAAGGAATTACACATATCCTTTATGTGTAGTTGTAGAATTACATAGGGAAATAGAACAGAGCAATCACGGGCCTTGTTGTTAACTTGTTTAATCTGATAATTAAAACAGATTAAGGTTAATTTGGTTTAAGTGAAAATTAAAACATATGAAGGTTAGAGGTGGTAGAATGAATGCTATGAAATGCTCACGGAATAAAATAGAAACCACTTAACAGGTGGCAAAAGAAATAATAATTTAATTTAATTTGTTATTCTTGCTCTTGAAATTGAAAACTGTGACCTTTCATTTTTTTTTGTAGAATTGCACAGAGAAATAGAACAAATCAATCACAGGGATTGTTGTTAACTTGGTTTAAGTGATAATTAAAACAAATGAAGGTTAGAGGTGGCCTATTGGTCAATCAATGTCGATGAAGGCAATCAATGTCGATGAAGGCAATCAAAGTGCGATGAAACACTAACGTAATAGAATGGAAGGAACTTCTTAATAAGTGGCAAAAGAAATAATAATTTAATTTAATTTGTTATTCTTTCTCTTTTATTTCTCAAACCCTTAATCTAATTCATGTGTTGTTGTTAACTTGGTTTAAGTGATAATTAAAACAGATGAAAATTAGAGGTGGTCCATTGGCCAATCAACATCCCTAGTCAATGAAGGCACTCAAAGTGTGATGAAACACTGGCATAATAGAATGAAAACAACTGCTTAATAAGTAGCAAAAGAAATCATAATTTAATTTGTTATTATTTCTTTTGAAACTGAAAATTGCATCTTTCTATTTCTCAAACCTTTAATCTAATGACTTTAATCTAATTCATTAGATTATGATTTAAACTAATAATATTTTAAACTTATCAAATCAAGATTGTACAAATAATTTTTTGTTTATAAAAAAATGAAATTCCATTTCAGTATAAACTATATACTTATAAACATAATTAAAAATATATAAATTGCAAAATATAAAATCTATTTATAAATTAAATATATATACCAATGAAACTCATAGATAGAGTACCCCTTCAATAAAAATGCTAATGCAAAAACATTGTAGGTGCTTATTGCAGATCATCTCTTTTGGATTTCATACCAAGATCAGAATGCTACTTCACCTCTAATTCCCTGACTCATAAGTAGATAATGCTCAGTTAATTATTCTCTATATTTCTCATTACCATAATCATTTTTTTTGTGAGGGATATTATAAGGAATATGATGTCACTCTTTTGGATTTCATATCAACATCATAATGCTACTTCACCTCTAATTCCTTAACACTGGCTCAAGATACTAATCCTATTGGGTTAACTTAAAGCCAGCTCAGTTCAAGTGGTTGGCTACTCCCATTGCAATACCTTGAATGGAAGTCTGTTGCCTTACCCTGGGTTTAAAACCCAACATCTAATTTAAGTCTTTATAAGTCCATGTATGATAAGTAGATAATGCTCAGTTAATTATTCTCTATCTTTCTCATTACCATAATCATTTTGTTTGCGAGGGATATTATAAGGAATATGATGTTATCATACAAATAGAACTATATTAAGTATAAGCATGATATAATATATAAATGAGTAATTTATTGACTTTTTATGTTATTTATGAGATATTATTTTATTTTTATTCAATTGATAAACTGTAAAGATATTATTTTATTCTTATCTAATTAACAAGATGTAAAGATGCCCACGGGGCTTTGGATTGACGGTGAATGGGTGCATTGTCAAGGCACTCCTTGGGATAGGTCACTGCTTCAAATCTCCCTTGGGTGCTTAGGTAGTATTATATAGAAAAAAAAACAAGATGTAAAGACATGAAACTAATTATTAATTTAGTACATAGTATGTAAGAATCAATTCAGTAGACATTACTTTATTGTCATTCAATCAACAAGATGTAAAGACAAAGCCAAATATTAATTTACTACGTAGTATGTATTAGATATTACTTTATTGTCATCCAATCAACAAGATGTAAAGACACAAAGCCAATTATTAATTTACTACAATGTAAGAATAAATTCATTAGATATTACTTTATTGTGATCCAATCAACGAGATGTAAAGACACAAAACTAATTATTAATTTACTACATAGTATTTATTAGACATTACTTTGTTGTTATCCAATCAACAAAATGTAAAGACAAAGCCAATTATTAATTTACTATATAGTATGTAAGAATCAATTTGTTAGACATTACTTTATTCTCATCCAATCAACAATATGTAAAGACAAAAAACCAATTATTAATTTAGTATAGTATATAAGAATCAAAGATAGTGAGCCAATTATTACATGGTATATAACAATAAATTTGATTGGACAACCATTAATAATGTGGACAAGAAAATGCATCTTTCTACCTATTGTATTGTCATCCAATCAACAAAATGTAAAGACATAAAGCCCGTTATGAAGCTACTACATAGTAGGTGAGAATCAAAGACAGTAACCCATTATTAATTTACTACATGGTATGTAGCAATCAATTTGATTGGATTATGATTATTAATGTAAACAAGAAAATATACCGATCTGCTTACTTTATTGTCATCCAATCAACAACATGTAAAAACATAAAGCTAATTATAAATTTATTACATAATATTAAAAATAAAAAAATTATAAATCAATTATTATTTAACTATAAAATATATAATGATCCATTTAAATAAGAAAATGATTAATAATATAGAAAAGAAAATACAAATGCATTAGTCCCTTACTTTATTTTCATCCCATCAACAAGATGTAAAGATAGTAAGCAAATTATTAATCCACTAATGTGAATCAAAGATAATGAACCCATTATTAATTTACTGCATCATATGTAACGATCAATTTGATTTGACGATGATCACTCACGTGAACAAGAAAGTGCATCCGTCCGCCAGGGAACTCGAGAGTCGGAGCTGAGTGCTAGTGTGGTCACCGTGCGCTGTACAGTGTAAGCAATGATCGTGCCAGATCGTGTCGCCTTTTCGGAAGAAGTGCCCTACGGTTTCACAACTTTACTAGGGCCACCTTCTTTATATCACTTTAACACTTGTTACCTTCAATAGTCGTCTTATATTATTTTAACTTTACATATCTATTTACCTTTTTTAAATATCATTTAGTATATCAATTTAACTTTCTTTATTACAACTATAAATTCAGTGGCCTTGACTTGGTGTTTGAATTTTCAATATTAATTTGTACTTATTCTTAGGTTTTGATTTTAGTTTGAGATTAAGCGGCTTACTGTTGGGTTTTGGATAAGTGGTGTTAATATTAGCTTTTACAAGTAAAACCTTTGTTTATTTTTTATTTATTTTTTAATGTGTAATAAGGTTATGGTGTAGTTTAACAAGGTGTTATTTTTGGTAGTTTTAGAAATTTGATTTGTGTTCAATTTTCAAGATTTTAGGTGCTCAATAAAATTTTTTGATGGTGTTGAAATTATTTCCACCATTAAAAAATACTTTCATTCTCATATTTTTGAAAAAAAATCTAAATTCTAACTCGAAAATCAATTAAAAATAATTTTTTATTAAATTTTTAATATTTATTTGGTTTTAATTAATTTAATTATTATGTATTGTGATTAGTAATCCTAACTAATTAGATTATATTTTTGAGAATATATGGAAAAATAAAGTAATCTAACTTTTGAATTAATTTTATATTTTTATTTATTTATTAAATTTTAAATATAAAATTAAAATAGGTTAAATTAATGGATATTTTTATATAGTGTTTTAATATTTTAATTGTCAATATTATCGTTGTGTTTGATTTTTGACCATTTAGTATAATTTTTTAATATATATATATATTTTTTTTAATTTAATATTTTATCTAATTTTTTATTATTTTATTATTTTTATTTTTAATTAATTTTAGTGTTATTTGTATATTAATTTTATTGTTGTTTATATATAATTTTTGTGTGATTACTCATTATCAAAATTAATCTAGATTCATTTTAATTTAAAATTTATCAAGTCTTTAGATCTATTATGAAGAATAAAAATTAGATATCAAGTTTTTAGAAATATAATTATTTTCCTCAATTTTGTAATTTAAAAGAAATTTACACCCAAAGAAATTTAGTCTCTCTTATATTTTAATAAGACCTTTAAAATCAATAGTATTAAAATGAAATGGGAATCAGTGGAACAAGATGGTCTGACCCATTTGGAGGTCAAATCGGTCTAATTTGAAGTATAGAACCAGAAAGGGCGATGCAATACTAAACCAACGGGTTCTGTAATGAAACTGGCTGGTTCGCTTTGGAGGTCAAATCAGTCTAATTCAAGGTATAGAACCAGAAAGGGTGATTCAATACTAAACCAACCGGTTCTATAATGAAACTAGCTGCATCGATAGCGAACCGATCTTTTTTCACTAAACCAATTGGCTTTTGTTTTTATCGAATTCACTATTTTTAGCTACACCCCCAACTGGTATCGAATTGACTAGTTTTAGCTACACTTGTAGTTTTTGTATGGACTAGCTAGTTTTGTACAATTTCGCCAAAGACATTCTAAAACAAGAATTGCACATTAACACCCCCCACCCCCACCCTCATATATGAGGGTGGGGGGTGTTACACAGTAATTTGTCACCGTTTCTCACCGTCCCTGTTACCCCTCTCTTGCGCCTTGGAGGACTCATTCCGGGACTTGTGAGAAGTGACAAGACTTGAAACCACTTGCATTATTCTCCTTTGAACATGAGCTTCATATGCCTGAAGACATCCCCTGCAGCTTGCCCTTAAAAATAGCCCTTTTTACATTAGCGCGGGCCACTGTGTTCTTCCCGTGCCAATGGGGAAAATCCTATAAAAGGGGCGCGCTATTAGCGCTCTGTCCCAGAGTCGCAATCGCGCCAACCTATTTGGGCAAAGTTTTTAACCAATCAATCTCCGAAATTTCTCTCCAACTCATTCACCAACTGCATCTATGTTAAGTGAGGACGGTTTGGCTTCAAATCTCCTTGAATGGGAAGTAGTTTGCCACCCTTCCATGGAAGTTTCCAAGTGATGAGGCCAAATCCATTATTGTTGTGATTGATCTTATCCCTTCCTTTTCATCTATAAAAGCTTGTCTTCATGCCTTGAGCAAGCTAGTGGTAGTGGTAGTGGTAATTATACTGGAGCTGAAAGGAAGATATCAAGAGATTAGAGTTGCAAGAGCCTTCTTTGTGTCCATAAAGCTTAACCTAAGTGAGGAGATCTTGTCACTAAAGAGAGAGAGGCTTGTCCCTCATCCCTTTAAGCTTTGCAAGACTTGTGTAGCTGAGCACCCAGCCAAAGGAGGACTTGACGTCAGGACGTTGGTTGTACTCTCCTTTGTTGATTATTAATAATAGATGACTATCATTATGGTTCCACTCTCATTGTTGTAATGATTAATGTTGAGTTATGTCCTTCCTGACTGATGTATAATTGCATTTATTAGATTTCACACTTGTGTTTGTGTTGTTCTCTTTGTGTGCAGGTGTCCATTCACGAGGATAGTGGAGGATTGTGACCGGCCA
>APFE030855164.1:27243-53988 GCA_000404065.3 Pinus taeda | reverse complement strand
TACTGGTGCAGCCTTATACCAGTACGGGAGCTCAACCCCCTTTGCTCTTGTACTAGCCGATCCATTTACTAGTACGCAGGCTACTACCTGCTACAATGCTCCAAAGATTTCCTTTAGCTCTTGTACTAGCTTAGATACTAGTACGTAGTTGCTGACCTACAATCTTCTCTCCTCCAGGTGCCTCGTTTCATAAATTTTCATACTGGATACACTGAAGCACAACACATAATCGTAAGGCCACGTTTCATCCAATTTTCATACTGGACCCGTCAATATCATTGAATCACACATTCAATCAACACTTAGCATTATCAATCTCTGAATCACTGAACCCTGTCAACAAAAGCAGTCACCAGAACACAAAGGAGAACCCTGAACTCTACAACACTATCATAAACATCATAGATTAAATGGTATACGCTACTTGGACAAACCAAACCCGCGTACATATGCGCTTTTACCAAAGCTAACCCACGTACAGAGCTATAAATATTCCATCATGAATTGCAGCGATTTCAACCTTAAGTTATACCCAGTTCAGAACATTAGTTGCGTCAGTATACAGATCTAGAATAAACATAATCAATCATATAGAGATAGTTCATTTCAAACCATTTGATCCTAATCTATCCTTAGATCTTGTTCTCCATCAACTTGTGAGATCCCTCCTTAGCTTAGATCAAGCAACCCATAACCTGCATACTGGATCTCATCCTTCATCAGATATTCAAGACTTTTTCAATACACTTGCCTAATGATCTTCTTCTCCTTTTATAGTCTTAGGCCTTGCACAATACCATGGTCCAAAACCATAACAAACCAATACCATCAACTCAATACTAGGGATCAACACGTCTGTCGAGATGCCATGGTCCAAAAACCATAGGTTGAAATTCCAAGGACTAACTGCCATGGACCGTAGGTAAGTTTTCCAACATATACACGCTTTTCCTTGCATGAATGTGCATGCATACGCATACGCGACTTTGTAACGACTAACATGCGTGTATATGCGGATCTGTCACGATGAACCTGCGTATATGTATTTTCTCTTCATTCTTGCAGTCTTGTTCATCAATTCCTTGCTACTGAGCTTCTGCACTTTGATTTGTCATCTGTGTGGTTTGCCATCAAGGACAACACTTTCCTCATAATGCCAACAGTCAGCAATTCAACAACCTCAGAACTACCTACCCAGCCTACTTGCCTAGCATTTTTTTTTCTTTTTTTTGGGCATGCACTTAGACTTGCAAACCCGTCATTCATTTTTCTTTTGATGCTTTCCTATCTAAATACTACCCTTATTTCTTCCGGAGCCCAGATTAAGCTGTTGGGCTCCTCTGCTTCTCTACCTATCTAAGAACCTGCCAAGATTAAACTGTTTGGACATATTTACAATCTCTATATTCTAAAACAGGAAATTTAAACCTATGGAGACCAAGATTAAACTGTTTGGACCTCCGTTTAACTAAAAATAGCGATACCGGGATAACTTTACAAAATTTGAAGGCAATTGAATGAACTTGAAGTAGCCTTCTTCATATGGAGACTGTTTGAGAAAATATGGAGCATTGCAGCAAGCAAAGTACGACATATTTGGCCTGTGAAATGCCAATCATGAAAAATGAATACCTGCTGCAGCAGGAAGCTAACAGGTAGAAGGCCCCTATGGACAACTTTGAGATTTATTTGGAATATTACTCTTTGAAACCTGTAATGGTTATTGGAAAGAACCTCTTTCCAACCCAAGGAGACATAAGCGATTATACGACTATCAATCACATATTGATACTAACTCTTTGGAATAGTTAAATTATTTTGACTTGTACTTAACTTTCCAACCATATATGTTCTGAAGGAAATTGATTTAGGAAATTTTCATACTAATAGCCACACTCTTTGTTGAATTTTATAGTAGAAATTTGTTTGCATAATGTACAATTTCTACTGGTAAAGATAAAATATAAAGTATATTTGTGATGAAAGATAAAAATTACATTTAGCATGTTCTTCATGCTTGTGATAAAAGATAATTTATTTATTGATTTTCCAAAATAATATTTTTTATAAGACATGTTACAAGGAAGAAAATAAAGTGGGTACATTTGGTCAGATACCTTGGAAGGGGGTGTAAATGACAGTTTTAGAAACAATTCCAAGATGTCATTAGTTTGACATATCTCACATTTTTGGTAGGTATGTTGAGATAGCATGAAAAAATGACATTATGAAATATAACTAGGTAAGGATATACTTATTCTTATTTTTTAGAGTCACGAAGGAGAGGCAAGGCCAAGATGCAACCAATCAATCATTAAGTTAGTAGGAGGGTTACTTCCTTTGGACCCTAAGGATCATGGCATACTGGGGCATGTTACCGACCCAGATGTATGGGTAACCATAGGAGAATTCCTTTTTTCTATGATACAATTTTCTAGCGATTTGTCATACATTATTTATTATATGTTGTCTTTTTATTTCCATTTATTTTCACAAGTTATCTACAATTTGGGTTTTTTAGCATATAAATTAGTTGGCATGAATGTACCTAAGATTTTCTTGAAGGTTGAGTACTATTATTTCTAACATGGTATTTTCTACAATGATGTTTTATTTCCTTTTGTTTATTCAACTCATTTGGACACATAGTGGCCACTATCACCCAATTGAGGAAAACTTGTTCGAGTTTCTTACTTTTTTGGGGGGAAATGGCATTGACATGTTGATATTGAGGTATATGTTGTATAAACCCTTTATATCCTATTGTATTTTATATTCCAATGTTCACCATCTTTCATGTTTTATATTCGGCATTGTATCTTCTTTTATTTTCAAAATAGGAACTCAATATTGATTATAAGAAGTAGGAAATGAAGAAAGAGGCAAACAATAACACTAGAGCAACAAATATAGAAAGAGAGGGAGAATAGAAGCATACTAGTGATACCTTTAAAGCCAATATCTTGCATGAGACATACAGATACAGAGTGATGGCCAAGTATTTAGAGTTGGAAAATTCACCTATAATGCCTTGGAAACACAATTATAATGTTTCGGAGTGGTGAAACACAATTTCATGTGGAAATTGTAGTCCAACCAATATTGAGTTGGAAACTCATATTGTAATACTAGACATCATATAATATAATTTGTGGTTGAAATTATTTATAGTTGTACTTGATATTATTTAATATTGTAATTCATATGTAACTTCATGTTTTCATATGAGATGAACATGGAAATTGTATGACATTTTTTTTTTTAATTTAGTCACAAAATCATACTAATGAATTTATGTTGATTAATAACAAACACATAAAATCATTCTAAAACTACTAAATTCATATTTTAATGTGATTAATGATGAACACAAACAAAATGAATATACGATGACTTAATTATTCATTATAATGATTCTTAATAATATTAAATGAAATGAATATCAACTAATAAATTAGTCGTTTATAGAATGAATATGAAACTACCAAAAACTATAAATGACTACTATAAATGATAAATTTGTGATTAGAAATGATAGTTGAATTTGGCATATGTATAGATATTAGTAGCTAATTTACAGTTTCTTATAACAAGACCAAAATTTAGTCATATTTTTTTGATCATTAATTGGTTTCAAACGATGACTAAAATTTGCATATATAGGACTACTAGCAGCTAACTTATAGTATCTTATAACGCGACCAACATTTTGGTCATTTTGTTTTCTGTCATTAATTGGTTTTATCGTGTGATTGTATAGTAGTATATTTTATTGTGTATTTGGTCATTAATTGTGGCAATTAATGACTAATTTAAGACCAAATTTATGGCTAAATATACTACTATATGATAAATTTGAAACAACCAATTAATGACTAAGCTAACTAAAACTAAAAGTTGGTCGCATTATAAGATACTGTAAATTAGCCACTATTTGTCACTGACTCAAAAATGGTCATTTATATGCAAATTTTAGTCACTTTTTTAGTAATTAATTAGTAATTTTTTACTACTGTATAATGCATCGGTTCTATAATATACATTCCAATCATGGTAAACCATGGTCCAACATCACATTAGGACAAGGATTGTCTCAATATGAAAATCAACCATGGTCAACAATGTTTATTTTAGGGTTTATAATATTTATCTTAGGGTTTATATACATTGGAATTATAAGTGATCTGAATTGGATCATTATATTGTTTTTCATCCATCTCAATGCGTTTGGAGTAGAAAAAGTAAAGGAATCAACTTGTTGAGTTAATTTATTAACACAAATTAACACAAGTATTCATTATCAATCCAAGTTTGTAAAACTTGGAGGCAAGTCCACAATATATGGATATCAGGTATAACTAAGCTTAAAAGATGAATTTTCAAAAGCTAAAGAAGTACATATTACAAATATACGCCTACATTAACAATTTCTAACTCACTTTTGCAATGAAAGAAAGATAAAATGGCTTTTAACGTAAGAGGTCCATTTGTGTTCTAGAATTTATCCAGGACAAAGTATTAAAGGTATTACAGACTCATGTGCATGGATGTGCCTATGTTACTTTATGCAATGGATCGATAAGATTGCAAAATACATAGACACTGAGGTAGTTAGAGAAAACATAACAGGAAAACATGTAATACAACAAGTTTAATAAGGAGTTCACCCAATACTCCTGAGCTATGTCTCCTGGTCCAGCTTTCAAAGGGTGGCCTCTCTATTATGTTTTCAAAGTAGAGTTTCTTTACAATAGTGAGCTCAATTTGAGTCTAACTCTCACTCAACAGATATGAGTTATTAGGATTTGAGTACACAGACTCTCCTTACTGGTACTTGACCTCTACTGGTCACAATAGTATGAGCCCAATCTGAAACTCATACATGAGAGTCCTAGGTCGAGAAGCTTGCTTGAACCTCTTAAGATTTCTCTTGAGTGCAAAGACTCTCTGACTCTCTCTGGCTCTGTCTGGCTCGATGCTACCCTTAGGTTATCTCGACTTCCTTTCTCTATTCTCTGCTCTTAGCTTTCTGCATTTAACTAACTCTTCTGTGTGTGTGTGTGTCCTCTACTTTTTTCAGTTCATGGCTTTAAATCCAGTCTTCTTTCTGTCGGTTCGTTTTTGCTTCCTAGTATTTTGGTTTCCCTTCCTCTATCCATTCGAACTCCCCTGTTTTGCGTCATCATCACTGTGTAATTCTTCACAGTGAGGTGGCCACCTATTCTGCAACGTGTGAGTGTGTCGAGTTTCTTGGGCACATTTGAACGATTGTTTTTCCATTTGCTCCAAGATGACCATGAAACACGAATCTTCTGCCAACTCATCGTCCATGTCACACTTCAAATCCCATGCAATCTTACTTTACAACCTTGTCAAATCCAGTCATTTATCGGGATGCACCTCCGCCATTGATCTGTGCCCCCCAGATCCTACGGTCGTCATTCATATCGAGCGAGTAAGTAGCATGATCTTTACCTGTTTGATGTGAGCAATTTTTTCTCTCTTCCCTCAGACGTGTGTCACTCACTGTGTGGCATCGGACGAGACTCGGTCAAAACTGCTTACCACCTGAGGCCTTCAGATATCTTTTCAGTTTTGTGGAATCCATGGAACCAAATTTATTACTTTTCCGCATTTCATAGCCATTTCGGGTCCAGGCACTTCGGGGCTTTCCTTCACTGACGGGGACACCCTGCGATACATGATTAATGCTTTAACGCTAATCGCATATTAGAAACCACCCCCATTTCTTGAATTAGCCTATGGTTTTTCTAATTTGCACCAACGCACGTTAAAGAATTTAAGGGAGCTGCAATTAAGGAAAAGTTAGAAATAAACTTTCTCCAATACTGTGTTGCTCCTAAGAAGCTTCTAACTTCGGTAGCAGATTTGGGTTTAGGCTAGTTTACAATGACTGCAACCTTAGAGGGATCTATCTTCAATTCATCACCCCCTACAATATTACCCAAATAATTCAAAGATGTTTTGCCAAATTCACATTTTGAGAGCTTAACATAAAGATTCTCTCTCTTCAAAACATCTAGAGTCTTTTTAACATGCTTTAAATGTTCTTCCCATGTTTCACTGAATATAAGAATGTCATCCAAATATAAAATGACAAAATCATCAAGAAAAGGTCTGAGTACATCATTCATTACTCTCATGAAAGTAGCAAGAGCATTAGTTAAGCCAAAAGGCATAACCAACCACTCATACAATCCCTATTTTATTTTGAAAGTAGTCTTCCATGCATCTTGCTCTGCAACTCTAACCTGATGATAGCCACTATGCAAGTCCAACTTGGAAAAATAAGCAGTTTCTTTTAGATTATCTAATAGATCATCTATGCGAGGAAGGGGATAACAATTTTTGATCGTTATCTTATTTAGTGCTCGTTAATCAATGCACATTCTCCATGAGCCATCTTTCTTTCTCACCAAGATAATTGGAGACCCACAAGGCAATGTGCTAGGTCTTATGAACCCTTTCTCGAGCAGCTCCTGTACCTGCTTCTTGATTTCTGCATTCTCTAAAGTGGACAACCGATACATTCCGATGTTAGGCAATGGAGCATCTTGCTGCAAATTAATGCCATGTACTATTTCCTTTTTGGGTGGTAGACCTTTAGGTTCTTGAAATAGTATATCATATTTTGAAACAACTTTTTCAAAATTAGCATGGTCTATAGCATTACAACCCTCAAATACATTGGTTTTGTCAGGTTTCTTTTCCTTTACAACCATCAGTAAAAATTGTTTGCATGAATTTACAATTCTTTTCATCTGCCCTGAGTTTACGAGGGTATAATTATTCTTGAGTTTGTGAGCTCTTACAATATATTCGATTCCATATTTAACGAGTTTATACTTGTTTTTAGCTCTATAGAAAATAGCCTTCCTATCATACAAGTAAGGACTTCCTAAAACAATTCCACATATATCCAAAGGAACTATATCTAACTCAACCTCATCTACAAATGCTAACGCAAAGAAAACCTAATTTTACATTGTCTAGTCACTTGTAGCTGTGCTTTATCACATAACCAAACTAATGGATATGGCTTTTTGTGAGGTATAGTTAGTAATCCCAACTTCTTTACAATTTCTTCAGAAATTAAATTTACTTGTGAGCCACTATAAAACAAAGTATCAATCTTTTGATGCTTGGAAACAAGTCTAATATGAAAAATCTCATGCCTTTCGCTCTCATTTTCTTCATTATGAGTAGATTGTGTAGAATTACTAGTAGATGCTTCAAAATTTTTACCTTCTATACCTATGGATACAATTGTTGTTTCATCTCTTGAGTCTGACCCCAAATCTTTTTGAGCAGCTGCAACAATCTTCTTCTTCTTGCCCTCGAACTTCTTGGGTCTTAGCTCCGGATGCATGATCCACTAGTGTTCATCATCATGCCCATCCTTCATAGAGTGAGTGCTTGAAGATTTGATCTTTTTTACAATATTTGTCTTCCTCTCTTTCCATTTATGTTTTCTTTTCTCCTTATTCTTACTTGCAGTGGGTTTTGATGATCCCCCAACTTTTGGGTTCACATTCTTGCCTCTTGCCTCTAGATGTGTAGCTTGAAAATATACCTCATCTATGCTAGTGGGATTAAATATGAGAATTGTGTGCTTTAAGTAGCTGTTTAGACCCCCTATATACTTTAATATAGTTTTAGGTGAGTCTAAAGAAATTCCTAGAATCAAAGCTCTTTTCCTAAATTCTTGAGTGTAACTTTATACACTTTTCCCTTTTAATTGTCGAAGAGTTTGCCAACTCATCATGGCTTGCTGCATATAAGCTAGTGGATAGAACTGTTTTTTAATTACAGAAACAAATTCACTCCAGACAGAAAGAATTTTTCCATGCTTCTTCAGGTTAGCTTGTGTCCTACCTTCCCACCATACCAAGGCATAGGTTGGCTAGATGAATCTTGCTACTGTCCAAATCGATGCTCTGCACTCTGCAATAAACATCAATCTATCTAATCCAATTATCTAGCTTCTCTGCAGTCAACTCTCCATCATATATTGGTAAATAAAATTTAACATCTAATTTAATCAAAGATCTCTTCTTTTTGTTTTCAAGGCTGCTAGAAGGTGTGGGAAGTTTTTCTTCTTTCCCATTTCATTTAGAGTGGTCATGGAGGAAAGATTCTTCTGCTCCTTTATCTTTTCTGGATTTTTATGAATCTTCCTCCCTGCCTTTCTTAAATTCTCTATAAATTTCCTCTACCATGGCTCTCATGGTGATGAAACTATCCATGAATTGAGGATCTGATTCCAAGGGAGTTTCTTTTGACATTTTCCTCTTAGGATAGACTCTTCCAATTTCAGGGTTAGTTTCAACCAACTCTCCTTCTCCTAATTTAAGCTTTGATATAGTTAGCATTCAAAAACAAAATCTAGCACAAGCTTCTCTAACCTTAGTAAACTTGAGCTCTAATACCACTTGATATGGAATTTATCCAGGACAAAGAATTAAAGGTATTACAGACTCATGTGCATGGATGTGCCTATGTTACTTTATGCAATGGATTGATAATATTACAAAATACATAGACACTGAGGTAGTTAGAGAAAACATAATAGGAAAACATGTACTACAATAAGTTTAATAAGGAGTTCACCCAATATTCCTGGGCTTTGTCTCCTGCTCGAACTTTCAATGGTGGCCTCTCTATTATGTTTTCAAAGAAGAGTTTATTTACAATAGTGAGCTCAATTTGAGTATCACTCAACATATATGAATCAATATGATGTGAGTACACAGACTCTCCTTACTGGTACTTGACCTCTACTGGTCATAATAGTATGAGCGCAATCTGAAACTTATACGCAAGCCTAGGCCGAGGAGCTCACTTGAACCTATCAAGCTTTCTCTGGATTGCACAGACTCTCTGACTCTCGATGGCTCTGTCTAGCTCGATGATGCCCTCAAGTCAGCTCAACTTCTTCTCTTTGTTCTCTACTCTTAGCTTTGCATCTAACTAACTCCTCTATGTGTGTGCGTCCTCTGCTTCTATCAGTTCATGGCTTTAAAGCTAGTCTGCTTTCTGTTAGTTTGTTTCTGCTTCCCGGCATTCTAGTTTCCCTTCCTTTGTCCATTCGAACTCCCCTTTTTTGTGTCATCATCACTATGTAATGCTTCACAGTGAGGTGGTCACCTATTCTGCAATGGGTGAGTGTGTCAGTTCTTTGGGTACATTTGAACGGTCGTTATTTCTGTTTGCTCCAAGATGCCCGCGAAACACGAATCTTCTACCAACTCATCATCCATGTTAGACTTCAAATCCCATGTAATCTTTCTTGGCAACCTTGTCAAATCTGGTCATTTATCGGGACGTGCCTCCGCTGTTGATCTGGGTCCCCCAGATCTCACGGTCATCGTGCATATCAGGCGGGTAAGTAGCATGACATTTACCTGTTCGATGTGAGTGATTTTCTCTCTCTTCCACCACATGCATGTCACTCAATGTGTGGCATTGGGTTGGATTTGGTCAAAACTACTTACCGCCTCGAGGCCTTCTGATATCCTGCTGGTTTGTGGAATCCATGGAACCAAATTTATTACTTTTCTGCATTTCATAGCCATTTTAGGTCCGGGAACTTCGTGGCTTTCCTTCACTGCAGGGGATTCCCTACAATACCTGATTAGCACTAATCGTGTATAAAAAACCACCCCCAATTCTTGAATTAGCCTCTGGTTTTTCCAATTTGTGCCAGTGCGCATTACCATGGGCCAACGGTCTACGTGCTTAACCGAGGGTCCTCGTTGCTCCACGGTAATCACAATTGCAACTGTTACGAGGACTCCTTTTGATAGCTTGATCTTTCTAAGACTTGAATCTATTTGCATAATTTGAATGAGTTTATGAAAACTTAGAGAGTGTTCTAGGATTCAATCTAGATCAATTTGTGTTCTTCTCTCTCAATTATTACTTAATGAATAGAAATCAGAAATCATGAATTGACAATAGCTTAAGATGCATAAATCAACAATGAAGGAGACTCTTAACTTAAGATATCTTTGACAATTTTCCATCACAATTCATTCATCATTATGCTATCATTTGAAAACAGAAAATACATAAGAAAAACTACTTGCATGTAACAAAGGAGAAGCCTAGTTTTGTCTATCAATTTAATAGAAGGAGAATTCAACTTGAACACTTTGTTATCCCATCTTACTCAAAATATAAACATACTAAGATCCAATAATATAAATCATCACACATCAATTCAAAAGAAAATTTGAAACAAAGAACATAAACAACTTCTAAGATAACTAGTTCATGGAAAATTAAGCTAATCTAACAATGAAGTGTACTTAACTTGGAGTGGGGGCCCTCCACCCTTGCTTTGCACACTTGAGGTTGATATAAAATACTAAAATTTTAGTCACTCATCCACATCAATGAACAAAAAAATGAAAGTAGAACAGGTTCTTCAAAGTAATCTCCAAAATTCAAATGTCTCAGCATAAAATTATATAAAAATTACATATCATAAGCCTTAAAAGTCTTGGCTTAAATAGAAGTTTAAGAAAAAAATTGTTCTAAAGTCTCTCTATCAATCATACCTAATCATATACACCTATTGAAGTCGAACTCATCCAATCCATCCCAAGAAATATGGTCAATCCCATAAAATCACAAAACTGCCCTATTTCCTAAGGATTTTCTAGGTGACTAGTCATGTTTGACCAGCCTTGACCGGGCCTAATAAAGGTTGTTCTGAACGAACCAAGTGGAATTAGTTCAGTCCTAGTTCCCAAGATTTCCATCCATGCATATAACTTGAGCCTAAGTTTCCTACAAACATGTCATCCACATAGCCATTACGAGAATTTTTTATTGTGTCAAAATTTGCACTTGAAATCAAAATTTCATAAAAACTTTAGCAATTGGAAAATTAAAATTAAATATTTGAATATATATGAAATACATCAAAATGGGATAGATATAATGGAACATAGATGGAAAATATATGGATTAAGTAAATTTCCTCAAGCAAAAATAGACCAAAATTGAGGGTCAACATCTCCCCCTTGCTGATCATCAAGCATGTCCTCATGCTTGTTGCTTCCTTATTGATCTCCTAACCCCTATTTTGGATGCAGTTCCAAACCCTGATGCTTCTTGCTGAGCTGCTTTTATCAAGTGTTCCATACATGTATCATGTTCTTCTCTATATAAAGTGGCCTTAACTTTCTATTTTTCATATTTACCTTTCCACATGTTTTTCTCCTTGAGCCATTTGAATGCCTGCTTATGGATTAGATCATTCTTCCTTTTTAATTTTCCTATTTCTTCAGTTAACTTTTCATTTTCTTTAACCAAATTGGCACTCTTATTTTTACTTTCTTTGTTTTCTTCTTTCAAATGCTTCTCCAAAATCTTGTTTATTTCAAGTTGTTATGTTAATTCTCTAATATTACTCAAGTGTAATTCATTTTCAAGATCTTGTGTGTTTTTCACAAATGATGTTGCTGCTACATCATCAAAGTAGGAATCTTTCTCTAATGCCTCTTTCTCAATAATATCCCATGCTTGTTTCTCTATTGAACATTGTTATACAGGAATAGTGTCCACACCGATGCTGTTATTCCCACTAAGATGTGTGGCTATCTTAGAAACAAACAATCAAAGTCTACTGTTGATTCCTTTTATGAAAATAGATGAGAGGAGAACCAAGAGGGCCAACCTGAGTCTTGCGCTCGATTCCCTCTCCTTCTTGTTTGAGTTTTGTTGCTTGCTCTTTGTCTGCTCAGCTTCAAAAGGACCTGTAGAATCACAACAACATACTACTATGCAAGAAACAAGGATCTAAATTCACAAATAATGTCGGATCAGATGTACATTAACCATATACAAGCATATATAAACAAGTACACCAGGATATGGAAGGAAACAAGAATAGCTTTATTCAGATAAAAGTAGCAAGAGGATTACAACCATGAGCAACTTTGACCCAACATCATCCTCCAGCTAAGAAGCCCTTCTTTCACCTCAAGAAAAGCAAAATCACCCAACACTGTGAATGTACAAGAATACTGACAACACTTCTCTATAGATTGCAAAATTCCAGCCTCCTTGATCTCTATGATGAGGGATCAATATATAGATGATTACATAGAGGTGAGTCATCTTTTGGGATCTTGATTAGTGTCTTCTCTTTGATAGTTACTTCTTCCACTTGGAGAATGAAGATCTCTTACTCATCCCTGGTCGAAAATGGAGTGGCAAGTGTGAGAGGGGAAGCTTCTGGAAGATTCCATGATCTTCCACCTCGCATTTTGGTCCCTGCCATTTGTCCGTTCCCGACCATCGTACCCTACAGAGGAGCAAAACACTATGCATCACACCCTGTACATTCGGAAGGTGATATGCATCGCACCCTCTGCATAGAGCTTACAGTATGGTTCAGTTTTGACCATTTATGAGTAGTTTTCAGTGGAGAACTTCTGGGAGATGACATAATCAATTGACCTTGTTCCTTTAGGCAGTGAAGCAACCCTTTTAGGGACTTAAGAGCCCTCAGTTTATGGAAATTTGTGATTGGGGTTGAAGTGCTCAAAAATTTCTATAACATTTTCCCCCTAAAGCATGAGGTCATTAATCATTTTTGATGTCAGATGAAATTCTTTACTATGAGGATCTACAGTTTTTCTGAGCTAGGAGGTGACCTGTAATAAGATACAATACAATACATTATATGACAACATTTTTTCATGATCTAGATGAGGCGGGCATTCTCGTGCTCAGCTTTATAAAATTGTTTTCATGTACATAGGACAAACGATCGTCTGTGTGACAGACTGATGATATGGACACATCATCCTTTGATTTGGACGATCATCTGTTCGGCAATGATGTACACTGGATGTTTTTATATTGCTAAATATATCACAGCCCGGATGGATGAAACTAGATCTGGGGTCTTCAAACTCGGCCAATCTTCACTCGGAGTACAAGTCGATCCATGTGAAAAAAAAATTGGAGTCGAACATGGAAAGACATCGCCTGATTGCCAGCCAATGATGTAAGCTGTTAACAGGCATGAGAGGAATCACCAATAATGACAATGACCCTCAAGGTACTACAGTACAATCTACGTGGTGTGAAAAAGGGACTTGGCGTCGAGCACCACGCAAAATCTCTCGGTCGAAAGTCATTGATGTAAACCTGTCGCCGAGAGTGAGAAACTTTCTATTGAGGCATGCAAGCTTCAAAGTACTGAAAGGGTTGTTCCTAAGTCAACTTCTTGGATAATGAGATGATGTCAACAAGAAGTGACCCATTGCAAGAGGGCCTTAATGAATCCCACATCAATGACACAGAACGAAGCAAATGATTTTGGAGGTGAAAACAAACTGACAATATGGGGGTTGAGGGCGGCGGTCATGAAGGAATGAAGCATGAATGAATTGCAGTGGGTGAGACTCAGGTGAATTGTCTGAATGACTTCTCTTGAACATATCGGCGACACTGACGATGGATTGGTAGCGTTAACCCCAGCGATTGATGGTGTTATGGACCAATGGTGAGGACCAGTGAACGGAACAACCCAACCCAGCATGGATGCGGAAGGAAAGTGTCATGTTCAAGAGCAACTTGCTACCAATAAAGTTTCTTCTTGTTTTCTTCCCAATTTTCCCCAGTCATTGCTGACCAGTACCTCTTTATTTTTGTCAATCTTGAGGAGGATAACATATGCTTGTTCTATAGTCTGCCCTTCGGGTGAACCTGTCACTATATTTTAGCAAGCCTAGCGACAATGAAGCTCGTTCTCATCTTGTTGGATGAGTTTATCGCTATTTAGTTTAACGAGTTTAACGACAAAGATAACTTGGCCTCTTTCAATTTTAGAGAGTCTGAAAGAAATAGAAAGAAGACTCCGAAGATTTTGTTTCATTGTATAATTCCTTAAGTCCAAAAAAGCGTAAAATAATACAAAAGTGATGAATTTTCGATAGCTTTAACGAGCCGAACAAGACAAGTGCTCGATATTTTTCTATAATAATCCCTCAGGTCCAAAAAGATTAAAATCTAGAGGAGGGATAGCACTTCCGATGCCTTTTAACGAGCCGGAGAGGCCAATCACTTGACAATCTTTTCATATTTTACGAGTTAGGTGAAAAGAGCTTAAAGAAGACTCGTTTTCGAGGAATGAGTGATGGTTTCGGGTAGCAGCTGATTCCAGGTAAGGTTTGGAATTTTTCAATCATGGCAGAGTTACAAGGATTGCTAGCAGAATCACTCTTCGCAGATGTTCCTCGAAGGGGTAAACAATCATGTGGGAGTGAATGATCGGCTAAAAACAGAGTGGAGGTGATGGTAAGAACACGACCAAGGCTCAAAAGCTAGCGATAAGGAATTCATGATGGTTATTTACCCGTTCATTTTTTAATGAGCTTAAACGTGGGGAGAAACACTTGCTCATGACTTATGTTTATTTTTTAACGAGCATGAACTATACGCTAAAACTGCTCATGGAGAGTTTATTTTTTAATGAGCTTGAACTCAGCGACAACACTGCTCACTAGTCATATGATGAAAATGTCTCATTCGAGATGCTATTTTGCAGTGGCTTACATCTCTAAAGCTTTGCCAGGGATCCTTTCTTTATGCAAGTTAGGAAATGACTAGCCTTACGGGTTTTAAGGGTTAGAGGTCCTACAAATTTAAAAAATAAATAGCCGCTCTTCACTTGCATGCAGAAAGCTTTGCATGCCCCTAGGTATAGCAAAGTAGAGTTTCCAGGTTACCCCTCAATTTGCAGACAAAACATTTGTTTTATTGGGAAAGGCCTACCTTCTAACGGAGGTATCTTATCTGTTCTAATCCCTTTTCCTATACGGAGAGGTATCGGACTAGTCATATATCCTTCGCCGAAACCTACCCTATACCCAGAGGTTTCCTGCCGTAGCAGACGAGGGTGCATGCCCCCTGGGTTTCAGTCACATCTTCCTGAATCACTTGCGCTCATCTGGTGGATGGACTGGAGACCGATGAGACATTTCTTGTGTGAAAAGACCATTTAGGGATGGCATTTGACTATTTGTGATGTGTGAACTAGGGAATGACATTTTGTCTATGAGCTTGACCATTCTTCCTTCATGCAGAAAACACATTACTCTAAAGAGATAGGAGACGATGGCTCCCATGCAATAAATATAGTCGCGTCCAAGAAGTAGATTGTAATCTAAAGGTCCTTGAACTACCATAACGTTCATATGAACAATTTTCCTTCTCAAAGTAATGGGCACATTTGGAAGGATCCGTAAAGGTTGACTGGTTCCTTTGTCGAAGCCTGTTAGATTTCTCATTTCAGGCAAAAGCGATGGCGAACCAAGCGGTTTCCAAGGAGTTGAGGAAAGGATACTCACAGAAGCCCCTTCATCGATGATGGTACCAAACATGACCATTCTGTAGCTTGTACAATAATTCTGAATGGTACGCTGGCTGGTAAACGGGGTCTACCTAGTAGGTTCCTATCTAAGGAAACCACTAGGTTGCTTGGTGGTGGGACCGAATAGACGGCCGGGTAGGACTATGATGAACTTCCTTCCTGCGGTAAAGGAACGGGAGGATTGCCCCCAAGCTCATCGGAGTCGGTGTTGATAAAAAGAATTTAAATGGTGTCATTCTCTTTCTCTTCAGTGATGGTATCGTTCGAAGATGAACACTTTGAAGGAAATACTGGGTCAACTTCCGTATCGACCCTTTGAATTTCGTCTGGTATGGATTCTGAAGGTTCATTTTCAACGATAGGTGCTTCGACTGACCACAAAGATGGGCCAACAGGATTTTAAACCAGTGGAGGACTTGGCAAGATTTTTTGATATCCAGGAGGAAGTCGTAACGGTGAAACCAGATGACTATCTAAAACTCTTTTAGCTTCTTCAAGGAAGGGACAGTGGTGGACAGCGTGATCGCCTTCACACAACTTACAAGGAAGTTTAGGATTCCTTTTCTATCCATGTGCTTCACTTTCACTTGTTGACGGTGAGCATTCAACATGATCGCCAGATGCTACTGAGTGGTGCAAACGAGGAGAACAGTCCCTCAAGATCCGAGGGATGAAGGGACAATCCCAGTGATAGTGGTCTCCATTGCAAATGACGCATGGAGATTTAGGTTTTGACTGTGCGGTGTGTGGATTTTTGCTAGACGATACTTGGTTGTTCCCTTTCGATTTTGGTTCCTTTTTCTTCTTTTCCTTTTTCTCTTTCTGCTTCTTCTTCTTATTAGTTACTTGACTTTTAGCTTGATCGGCTTTGCCAAGCGAAGAGGAAGGAAGAGAAGGAGAATCATATGAATTAGAAGGTTGGGAAGCAACTCTAATGTCATCTAGTAGTTGGTTAGACTGTTTAGGAATTGTGGGGTTCTGAACAACAGAGGTAGAGAAGAGCCAGACTGGCAAGCCAATTGTCAATCCGAGAAGTGACAAAGTGGCCATATGGGGTGGACCAACATCTCCCCAAGATAGGAAGGGACTAGGATTTCCTTAGTGGGGAAATCCTTGGTTGGTAGACTTCGTTTTCTCAACCTGAAGATCAACAGGGGAATTTGTGATGCTATTCTGATTTAAAATAAATTTTTAGACGCTTGGACACAACTTGTTTTTTCAATTTTAAAGAGTCGAGAAAAAACAAAAGATGACTCTAGTCGCCTTCAATTTTTATTGGCGTGAACTGACAAGCGCTCAGAGGACCTTTTCCATTAAGGGGTCTGAAAAGGAGGAAAATGGACTTCTATGGTGATCTAGGCAGAGAGGATTACCAAACCAATCATAAAACTGCAGAATACTTTTTATGGTACGGCAATCAGTCTTCCCAAATGTTGTGTTCAGTGCATTACGATCGATAGGGTGGCAGACAATCCTAAGGATAAAGGATGCAACCTATAGTGGTCTCCCAATATATATGCGAGAGTACGTGGGAGCACAAGTTCATACTGGTACTTATCGTCACAGAGTGGAGGAATCACCCAACCAATACTGAAAGCAACAGTTACCAGGCTTTACGAGACCGGAATATGTCTCTAGCCTAGACCTCTAGATGTTGCGTTAAGTTCCAAAGCGTTGTTAGATTCATTGAGATTTATTTTAAGTTGATCTTGCTTAGCAGTTTGCCTTTCAGGTTCACCACGTGATGTATGTATAATTCCTAAATGCAGTCTAAGATGATGAATAGATGTTTTATCTTCTTTCAGCAATGGAAATCCTAGCTACTAAGGGGAAGAAAATGAAGCATCTTTTCTTCACAGAGCACAGAGCACAGAGCACATGCTAATATGCACAGTCCTAAATCAATCCAAGCATTCAAGATGCAAATGCACATGCATGTATTGGTTTTCAGTTCCCTTAATGTGTAAATTACACTAAGAAAACTATGTGCAAAATTGAAATACTTTCAAAGTAACTGTACTCAACAAAATTCTTTTTCAAAACGAAGTGAAAACAAGAGAGACACTTTGTGATTTTGAAATGGAAATTTCTTTTCGACACTTTAAAACTAGTAAATCAAGTCTTATGCAATGATAACCGTATAATCAACTATCTAAAACACTGTGATTGCTTTCTAAAACTGAAAACAACAGCTACGACACATTCAAATCTAGAGACGACGGTTTGACTATGTTATTTTTTGCAAAAGAGAACTAAAACGACGCATAATTCATAAAAAAACGTTTATAGTTCTTTGCACTAAGGAGGTGGAATATTGTTAGAGAAGGGGGTATTCGCAGAAGCACACTGATTACAGACAATAAAAACTCTTGAATAATACTGAAAACAATGAGAAAAATCCACAGTCGGAGGGTAAAATCAGTCCTCCCTGACCATCACACCTGTTACACAGTGAACTCTATGCAGCGCAGTTACTCCATTCGGGAAGTGCGATGCATACAGGATGCCTTGAAGGCAGGGTATGATGGTTACAGTGCGAGAATTTGAACGAGACTTCACTCACAGTTTGCATTTTAGTTAAGGTGTTTGAGTTGAATAAGTACATATCAATGTATCTAAAAACACAAGGGTGATTTAAGAGGTTACTAAAGCCACTACTTAGGGCAATTAGATTGCTTGCAGATCTATTGTTTAATTTATAAACAAAAACTCGGAGATTGACTGAAGCAACATTGATCTACTTTGAATTTGTATGAAAAATGTAGTTCGAAGGCAAGCTGGCTTGACTTCAAGCTCCATTTGTATGTTTATAAAAGAAGCAAGGATGGATAGGCTAACAAGTAATCCAGTCACTCCCCAGTGGAGTCGCCATTTTGTTATACGGGAATAGTGTCCACACGGATGATGCTATTCCCACTAATATGTGTGGCTATATTAAAAACAAACAATCAAAGTCTACTATTGATTCCTTTTATGAAAATAGATCAGAGGAGAACCAAGAGGGCCAACCTGAGTCTTGTGCTCGATTCCCTCTCCTTCTTGATAGAGTTTTGTTGTCTGATCTTTGTCTGTGCATCTTCAAAAGGACCTGTAGAATCATAGAAACATACTACTACAAGAAACAAGGATCTCAATTCACAAATAATGTAGGATCAGATGTACATTAACCATATACAAGCATATATAAACAAGTACACCACGATATGGAAGGAAACAAGAATAGCTTTATTCAGATAAAAGTAGCAAGAGGATTACAACCATGAGCAGCTTTGACCCAACATCATCCTCTAGCTAAGAAGCCCTTGTTTCACCTCAAGCAAAGCAAAATCACCCAACACTGTGAATGTACACAAGAATACTGACAACACTTCTCTATAGATTGCAAAATTCCAGTGTCTTGGATCTCTGTGATGAGGGATCCATATATAGATGATTACAGAGAGGTGAGTCATCTTTTGGGATCTTGATTAGTGTCTTCTCTCTGATAGTTCCTGCTTCCACTTGGATAATGAACATCTCTTACTCATCCCTGGTCGAAAATGGAGTGGCAAGTGTCAGAGGGGAAGCTTCTGGAAGATTTTGTGATCTTCCACCTCACATTTTGGTCCCTGCCATTTGTCCATTCCCGACCATCGTACCCTACAGAGGAGAAAAACAGTATGCATCGCACCCTGTACATTGGGAAGGTGATATGCATCGCACCCTCTACATGGAGCTTTCAGTATGGTCCAGTTTTGACCATTTATTAGCAGTTTTCAGTGGAGAACTTTTGGGAGATGATGTATTCAGTTGACCTTGTTCCTTTAGGCAGCGAAGAAACCCTTTTAGGGACTTAAGAGCCTCATTTTATGGACATTTTTGATTGGGGTTGAAGTGCCCAAAAATGTATATAACAAACATGTGTCTATAATCTGTACTTCTTATCCCTGCTATCTATCTCAACTAGACTCTTCTTCCTAGAACTCCTAGGAATGGACATAATGGATGTTTCATTTTCATTCATGACTATGTTGGTTTGCATTTTGGCTCTAGTTCTTGGATAAAAAGGTGACCTCATCATCCCCTTGATTTCCTGCTCTACCTTGTTTTGTTTCTCAATGACCTGTTCATTATACTGTTTTTTGGTCAATAACTCCCTCCAAATCATCCCCTGTGAGCTTACTTGATATTCTACCAAAAGTTTTATCAACCCCTGGTGATAAATTTGTGCTTATTTTGGCTTATTTTAATGTTTGACTGACTCTATCATCTTTAGGAGGCTTCTAAAGAAGAAATATGGTAGGTTAATCTTAACCTATTCTTTAATGTGCTGTAGGAGTCTGATATGATACATATGTGAAACACTGTATCCCTTATCACATGTGAGGAATTCTTGTATAATCAAAACCAGCCCTCCCCATGGTTCATTGAACCACTCCATGGGTATACCTTTGGCCTTGTCAAATGTTCCCTTTCTATTTTTCTCAAGGAAGAAAGTCCACGCTTTCTCCTTGAAATGCAAACCCTTATGATAATTTTCTCCTATCATCGAGAGGTCCAGTGCTTGTGAAATGAATTATTGAGTCACGGAAATTATTATGTTTCCTACTCTTGTTTATCCCTGAGTATAATTATTCACAAATTCTCTTGTTATTTCTTCACTGTGGCCACTAAATATTTGCAAGAAGCCTACGAGCCCTGCCTGATATAGCTTCTCTATTGTTTCTTTCCTCCAGTTTTCTATTTGGAATCTTGGCTCTATCCTTGTTGTCATAGTCTTTGTAAACCATTGGATATAAGCTTCTGTTATCATTAACTTCATCCTCTATAATGACAAATTACAAGTACTAATTCATAAAATAAATCTTTTATGGTTTAGTTCATAGAAGCTTACCTGCCCTCTTCAGACAATTGAATTGATTTATTTCAGCCTCTATCTCTTTCTTTGCGGCAACATTATCTCTGTTTAAATACCTTGTCTATTCAAGTAATCAAACATTCTCCTTTATACACCTCTGTAAAAAAACAGAACTTTGTTTTGAAATAGAAATATATAAAGAAAAGAAAAATCATGTTATAATTTTTGTTTTCCTTGATATAATCTCAGAATAGTGTTTTTTACTGAGTTTGAATTGAGGCTCTATGTACAAATGGACATGTAATAATTCTCTGCCCAATAACCAGGATACAATACAGCTCAATAACCAATCTCCAACGCTTCATCGAGATACTTCATTTCTCAATGGCTAATATAAACCATTGCATCAACATATAACACTTCACTATTCAAATGACTCATATAAACCATTGCACTATTTATACAATCAACATATGACACTTCACTGTTCAAATGACTCATATAAACCATCACATTGTTTATACAATCAACAGATGACAGTCAATGTAAGTTTGGCTTTACACACTGAAATATGAACCCAAATATTCAAACATAAACCCAATATTCTATTTTTATTGACCCATTCCTTCATGCATCGGACTAGAACTTGGTTTATCACACTGTTTGATCATAAAAACATATGTACATGTGTAATTTTAGGCTCAGCAACTATGCGTTTTTACAACTACATTTTTTCAAAACTTCACTCAAAACTTCTTAATCATTACTTCAACATGCAGTTATAATAAACACTCTGTTTCATGGAGAACCGAGATCTGTTAGTGATGATTTATTTTGATTATCTCCATCTCACAATTAAAAACTCATTCATTAACTTGAAGCTAGTTCATTGTGCATTATTTGTGCAATCAAACCCATTGTGCATTTAAACTCCATTTATAAACCTCTGTTTAACTGTAGTCTTGGCGATTTTTCTGAGTATACTTGACTACTTGTGGAATGGTTGTGAATGCCTAACTTGTAGCCCTCTTAGTTGCACTCCATATTATCCTTAACTCATTCAATCTGCATTTTGAATGCCTCAGTTTAATGACTGGTGGCATAAATAGAGAAAGATTCATTAAATGACAAGTAGTCTTAGCGAAATATTCGGCGACATGTATCCTGGCATTTCCTCTACAATCCTCATCTAAATAGAAACAAATCAGATTTTGGCTTACCTTAAGTTTTCCACGAGATTTTTGGCAACTAACTTGCACTTCCTTCATTGATTTTCCCTGCTTATCTCTCCACGGCCTTAGCATTCTATTTCTACCATTACTTCCTCTGTCAAAACGTTTTAACACTCTCAACTTGTTACTACTGGCTTCTATTATTCTCTTGAGCCTTCAATGGCTGTCATGGCAGAAAAATGTAGAATGGTAATGGCGGAATGGTTTTGAGAATTTTCGCATGAGCACTCAGAGGTTTACTATTTGAAAGATCTTTTTATTTGACCATTTCCATTTGTTTACCATGCTTTGACTGATAAGCCATAAAAATTTTCTATTGGACGATGCCATCGTGGTTGTCCCTTTGACCAGTCACTGCTTATGGAGCCATTGGCAATTATATTCATCATGCTATATGTTTTATCATGCAAATTCCACTTACCTTAGTTTTATTGCAATCATTTTTCAATTTGGTCATGGCTATTCTTCTGCATGCCAACGTACTAGTCCTCGGATTGTTGAACGCATTATTCACTACCACATTCGCCTGCATGAATTCATTAAGGTTTGTGTTGGGTTTGTAATACAATACCATTGGGCTATTATGATAACCACACTCCATCAAACAATACGGCTTGGTATATTTGCAACCACACCAATAATAACTTTGCACCATCACACTTACACTGTCGTATCACCATGTTTGCTTGCCATCATATCATTTCTCATTTGCTATTATGACTTCACCTTATTGCATCATAACCTTATTCCATATTCTTATGCGCCATGATAAGGTTTAGTTGTTTTGATTTGTATGCTTTGCAATATGCGCATCTCTTATATCTCCTATGTTGTTTTAATATATCTTTTTAATTTTAAAATGACCATTTAGGTCATGTTTAAAATTATTTCCATGATGCTAATTGCTTGGTTTGTTTGTGCAGGTTTCATTGCATCTTTTAATCTATTTTTGCTTGAATGAAAAGTACTTAAAGTTGTGTACTTAGGGTTAGGGTTATGAAATGAATATAGGATGTACATAGGTAAATGTAGAATGATTTTAAGGTTATGGAATATTAGGGTTATAGGATGTACATAAATAAATGTAAGATGTACATAAATAAATGTAAGATGATACTTAGGATACTGGGTAGAGGTAATGAAATGAATGGAAAATATGCACTCAGGTACTAATCTTAATTTTAACAAATTCTAAAAATTTCTAAAAAAAAATCGAATTTACAAGAGAAAAATTGTGTACTTACTATACATGTTCTTCCCTCACAATATTGGATGATTTCTATTGTTCTTTGACAATATCGCATGAGGTATTATGTTCAATTGTCTTAGATAGATCGAAACATAGAGTTTATTCTACTTCTTGTTCTAACATTCTTCATTGATTCTGGTTCTTGGATTGCTAATGTCATTTAGGTCCCCCTGCAATTGTTTCATAATAACTCAGGTCCCAACTGTCATGCACATTTGTATTCAATATGTACATGTTTTTGCTAATATTTCAGGTCCCTCTGCAATTGATTCTTAATAACTCAGGTCCCTACTATCATGCGATGTAAACATGCATTGTTTAACATTTCAGGTTCATGCAATATATACATGTTGTTTTCTAATATTCAAGGTCCCTAACTGTCATCAATTTCAAAAATATTTCAGGTCCCAACTGTGAACAATACAAGTTCTGTCGTCAATTCAGCTTCACAACTAATTTTCTTGTGCGACCTTCCCCCTTGCTTATCTAATGACTTGTCCTCAAGTCATGCTTCTGTGGAGGATTTTCTGTAAAACAAAGCTTTTATAAAAGTAGAACAAGAAATTGTGAATTCATACAATCCAAAACGAGTTGGTTTTCCTCTATATATTCTTGTTTGCTTGGTGCCAGTTTCCTGGTTTTCACTAGAAAACTTTTTATTTTTGTTGTTGTTGTTGTTGTTTTTTTTATATATATTTTTATTCTTCTTGAGTAGTGGAGGATACATTGCTCTTTTATTCCATTACTTCTAGTTTCGTTTCTTGTATCAGTTGTTTCATAAACTCTTCTTTGTTGATAGGCTTGTTGTAAAATTTGAGCCTATGTCCATTTACCAAAAATGATGTAGACTCCTCGTCAATTTCTTTGATTTGAACAGCTCAATTATCAAATATTTCCTCTATCTCATATGGCCCTAACTAGTGTGTTGTGAACTTGGCCTTGGAACCTTTGAATTTGGAGTCGAACAGTAATGCCCAGTCTCCTTTGCTGAATGTTTTGTTCTTGATGAATCTGTCGTGCCATTTCGTTCTTTGTTGTTGTACCAATGTTGTGTGTTCTATTTCCTACTGTCGATGTTCATATAGTTGGTTTAATTCCATTATTCGTTGTTGCTATGCTTCAGACAGTTCTAGTCCTAGTTCTACTTCCAATTTAAATGTGTGTATCTGAAACTCTATGGGCAGTAAAGATTTCTTTTCCATACACTAACTGGTATGGACTAAACACAATTGTGTTCTTCCATGTTATTCTATATGCCCATAGTGCATCTCTTAACTTTTCTGACCAGTCCTTCCTATTCAGCTGTACTGTTTTTGTCATAATGTTTTCTAGGACTTTATTTGTTGCCTCCATTTGTCTGTTTGCCTAAGGATGATACAGAGTGGATTTCTGGTGCTTTATCTTATACTTTTCTGTAAGATCATGAACAAGTTTTGAAGTAAACTGTGCTCCCTGATTAGTTACAATTTGTCTAGGCACGCCTATCTCACAAATATTTCCTCAAAGAGGAAGGTGACCACTGTATTTTCTATTGCCTTTGTGACTACTTTTGCTTCCACCCATTTTGTTACATAATCTATACATACCAAGATGTACTTCTTTCCATTTGATGGTGGATTTATTGGTCCCACAAAATTTAGATCCCATTGCTCAAATGGTTCTATAAGAACTTGTGGTTTAAGTGGAATCTCATCTGATACTATTGGTCTCCCTACTCTTTGGAAATTGTCACATCTTTTGACATAAGCCTTAGAGTATTTGAAGATTACTGGCCAGTAGTAGCCCAATTGCAGCACCTTATAGGTTGTTCGTTTGCCTGTAAAAGGACCACCACATAGTTCATCATGACATGCTTTCAAGATTTCTAATATCTCATCTTCTGTCACACATTTTCTTATTATTAAATCTGAACCAATATAAAGTAGATTACCATTTACCCAACTATATCTAGAGATTTCTCTAATGATTTTTCGTTTTTGTTTATTTGAAAACGAAGTTGGAAATTTTCCAGAAGATAGATAGTTTGCTATGTTTGCAAACCATGGTGTTTTTACTATTATTGCAAAAAAATGTTCATCTGGAAAGTTATCTGTGACAGGATTTGGATCATTGGGTGTATGTAATCTTGAAAGAAAATCGACCACTTGATTGTCTTTCCCTGGTCGATCTTGAATTGTAGTGTTCAATTCTTGCATTAACAGTAACCATCTTGTTATTCTCCCATTTGTGATTGATTTGTTCATTAAATATTTGATTGTTGAATGGTCTGTATGAATGAACACTTGGTGTCCCATTATGTAATGCCTGAATTTGTTTACTCCATGTACTACATCCAAAATTTCTTTTTCTGTGACTATGTAGTTCAATTTTGCTGGTATTAAGTTTTTGCTAATGTAGTATATAATATAATTGAACAGGTCTTCCTTCTGTCCAACTGATGCATCTATAGCAGTATTAGATGCATCAGTTAAAATATGAAATGGAAAAGACTAGTTTGGTCCTCGAAGGATGGTGCAATTGATAATTTTTCTTTCAATATCTGAAATACATTTTGACAATGATTTGTCCATTGAAATTCAACATCCTTTGCTAACAACTTGAATAGAGGTTGGACTATTTTACTAAAGTTTTCTATGAACTATCTATAGTAGCCTACATAACCCAGGAAACTCCTTACCTCCTTTTGAGTTATTGGTGGCATTAAATTCACAATGACTTGTATTTTAGCTAGATCCACCTTAATTACTAAGGAGGAAATATGGTGTCCCAAAACTATGCCTTGAGTTAACATCATGTAGCATTTTTCATTATTCAAGCACAAATTTGTTTCTATGCATCGTTTTAAAACTTTCTTGAGATTGTTTAATAAATCATCATATGTGTTCCCATATACTGTGAAATCATCCATGTATACTTCTACACATTCATTGATTAGATCAACAAATATTACAACCAATGCTCTTTAGAAAGCTTTAGGTGCATTACATAATCCGAATCGCAAAACATTATATGCATAGGTTCCCCATGGGTAGCTGAATGTTGTTTTGTCTTGGTCTTCTATTGTTATTCTAATATGATTATACCCACTAAACCCATCTAGGAAGAAGAAAATTTCCTTCCCAGCTAATGAGTCTAGAACCTGGTCAATGAATGGTAGTGGAAAATGATATTTTAATGTTGCTTTGTTCAATTCCCAGTAATCTACACATATTCTCCACTTCCCATTTTTCTTTGGTACAATTACCAATGGAGAAACCCATTGACTATCTGAAATAGGATAGATGAACCCAACTTTAAGCAATTTATAGAGTTCTTCCTTCACTATTTCTTTCATCACGGGATTCATTTGTCTTTGAGGTTGTTTTACTGGTTTAATCTGATCGTCTGTATAGATGTGGTGAATACATGTGGTGGGATGAATTCCTTGCATATCTGTATAATCCTAAGCAAAAGCTTTTGAATATTTTTGTAATAATGCTATTACCTCTTGTTCTTGTGACAATTGCAAATGGTTACCAATGTTCAAAGGTTTTCCACGATATATCTCAATTGTTTTTGTTGTTGAATTTGTAATTGTGTTTATAGGAAGAATGTTTGTAAAGGAGCTTCGCAAGGATTGGATTGTACAATTTTCCTGAAAACATTGATTCAAAAGATTACTTGCAACTTCATATTGAATATATCTAAGTTTCTCTAAAATATTTGGTACTGAGATGAAAAGATACATTAAATCTTCATTCTCTTCCTCTTCTCTAAGGTCAAAGACTTGATTGATACTTAGAACTAATTTAGTTTGTTGTTGTTCTTCTTCTTCAAACATTGATTCTAAAGAAAGTGATTGTGTAGGTGAATAAAGTGTAATGTGTTTCTATTCATCTCCATGTGAAATAATCATACTTCCAGATCTGCATCTTATAAATGCATCAGGAGTGGCTTGTTGGATACCTATACCAATAGGTTTCATATTTCATGATTGGAAAATTCAAGTGCCAAATATGCTCTACTTTGCTGC
>APFE030855156.1:5866-24649 GCA_000404065.3 Pinus taeda | reverse complement strand
GAGACATAGTCTCAATAATAGCTTTGTCGGAAGAAAATGTTTCTTTTAAAGGATCCGAAGAAGTTTGATCTACAAGCCCTAAGGATGGAGCGAACATGTGGAAAATCTTGCTTGAAAGAGCAAGTTCAGAAGAAGGAGCCGATGCAGCTACGATTTCGACGTAGTTGAGTTCGGCAGGACTCAACGGCATCTGGTCGCCCCACGAATCTACTTGGTCGATGGGAGGAAGGATCCATGGATCAAGACAAGTAGAAATCATATTGACGGAAGCGACATTCGGAGGCGGGGCTGGAAAAACACCCATGAGGGTGGGATCTTTGAAAATCCCGTGACCCAGACTCTCAATTGATTTGGACGTATGCTCCACAAAAGGGATAGTTCCTTCCGAAGAGGAAGCGAAGAAGGACAGTTGGTCGATAGTAATAATCTTCCCTTGGTGAGGGAAACGAATGATCCGAAAGAAAGATGAAGCGACAGCTTGCATTGCATATATCCAGTTGCGTCCGAGAAGGAGATTGTAGGTGAGAGTAGCATCAACGACTTCAACTTCCATCGCGACCGTTTTCCCTTCCAAAGAGATGGGTAAACGTGGGATTATACCATAAGGACGGGATGCTCTTCCATCAAAAGCTTCCAAGGTGGTGGGAGACTGACTCAACGTCAGAGATCCAATAGCTTTCCAACAGGCAACAAACATGATGCAAGTTGAAGCACCTTCATCGATGACTGTACGATGGATAGTTTTCTTATCAATAATGACCTGTATAAGGAATGAAATTTGGGGAGGCAGTCTCTGTGTATGGCGACCTAAGTCAAACGTAATTAAATCCGAGTCAGTCGGGTCTATGCCACCGATAGCGGATAGAAAGGACTTCCTCTGAGAAGGGAAGCTCTGGAGAACTTCTAAAGCAGACATAGCTGATGGAGTCTGGGCTAAATCCTCAACAATATTGTAGTGCTGAGTAGCACGCGCATTTGAGTTGTAAGAAGATTTCCGAAGTACTCCTTTTGGAGGGGGTCGAAGAGGCGTTTTAGTACTAGGTCTCTCAATGTGGAGAGGGCTTGAACTGAACGGAGGAGCACTGGGGGGAACCTCAGGCTCTTTCCCGGCAGATGGATAATCCTTTGTTCGAGTACTGATATTAACAGGTATTGTTCCCACCATGAACACTTGGGAACCGAAGGAAGAGGGAGGTTGAGAGGGGTCAGCGACCATCTGAGTTTGCTGTGAGGGAAAGGGTTCTTTAAGCACCGCAGGGACCCTGGGAGCGCCTTTTAACAAACGACTAACTTCGGACCGCCAAGGGCAGTCTTTGGTATAGTGATCCTCATCACAGATAAGACAAGGATACTTGGATTTGCATTTGGCACTCTCCTCAGATTGAGGTTTAGGGGGTTCCTGTTTAGGTTGTTCTGTCTGATTTTTCACTTTCCCTTTCTTTTTTGCTTTCGAGGCTTTGTCTGTCGTGGTGGACTGAACAGCATTAACCTCGGAAGTAGATTTAGAAGTAGGTATCACCTGAGAAGTGGTTTCAATTGGAGCATTTGACTTCTGCTTCCCAGGATTCGCGGAATTTTTCTTAGAGGATGAACTAACATACCCAATAATGCCATCAACAGTAGGTGTTGGCGGGGCTTTGGATGTTCCTGGTCTAGGGGCATCAGGCAAATAATCATACAATGTACCTGACTGAGAATAAACCAAGTCGAGGTATTGAGCACGCGCGATAGTTTGCTCTTCAGTAACACACACTCCCATAGCAATGTCCCGAGCTATTGGAGGAACGAACGAAGTCGTGAACCAATCCGTAAGAAGCTGATCGGGAATCCAAAATTTAATCATACGTCTGCACCGTCTCCATTCATGGATGTGATCAGAGATATGCGAAGTTGTTGTCTGTCTTAAGGATGTGAGGAGGTGTGTGCCCGTTTCATAATGAATGGGCAACTGAAAATGAGTGAGGAATTTCATAGCCAACGAGTTGAAATCCTGAAAGGATCTGCGATTGAGCTCAATATACCACTTAGCGGCAGAGCCAGTGAGAGTCCTTTGAAAAAGGTGAAGCCGAATTGAATCATCAAGCCATGAATTGGATGAACACCAGAGATGATAGGTCATGACATGAGCTTGTAGATATTCATTAGCTTTACCATCGAATTTTGGACAGTCACCAGGAATTTTGGTGGGAACCGGAGGCCAATAAGGATTATGAAGAATAGGATCATTAGTCAGTTTGGACACATCCGGTAATTCTAAAGTCGCTAAGAACGGTAATTGAGGATTGAAAGACATCTGAGGCTGCTGGGAGGATGGAGCACTCGGGTTCCAACCAAGAGGTGGTTGCCCCCATGGGCTTTGCCCTAACGGATTTGGCCCCATGGTGGGTTGGCCGTAGGGATTTGTGTTTTGCCCCCCAGCGTATGGATTACCAAACGATGCTGCAGAAGCAACATATGGTTGTTGATAATTCTGGTAAGGGGCAAACAAAGGTTTCCCTTGAGGTTGTTGATAACCGTATTGTGGTGGGACCCCAAATTGAGTCTGAGACCCAAGATGAGTTTGATAAAATGTTTGGGATTGAACTCCAGCCTGCATTTGAGGACCAGATGGATTTTGGGGTCCTACTTGGGGCCAAGTGCCGAGTTGAGCAGCGCCAGTAGACGGTCCAAAAGGTTGGGCTATCTGAGTATAAGGATAACCTTGCTGGCCTACTTGCTGATACTGAGGCTGACCTACCTACTAATATTGAGGTTGTTGTTGTGCAGCAGAAGGTTGTCCTATTATACCAGATGGCTGAGTGGGCTGGGCAGGGGATTGGCCCAACTGTGTTTGAGGCTGACCGGCTTACCCAGAATATTGAGTATACTGGATAGTTGACTGACCAAGTGGTTGGGCAGCTTGTCCAGAAACTTGGGTATACTGGACGTTGGGTTGATTTGGGTTAAAAAATGATGGACCGGTTTGTCCAGGTTGAGCTTGCTGAGTGTAAGTTTGGCCTGGATTACCAGTAGGTTGCATATGAGGGGTGAAAAAGGGACCACTAGAAGAAAAAGGGTTTTCTTGGAAGGATTGTCCTTGTAGATTTTGCTGATGTGGTTGTTCGGGTTGCGCATACGACACTTGACCACCATGATAAGAGGTGGAACCCCAATCTATTGACAGCAGGACTGAGACCTCTATAGTCGGTTGACCTATCCTAGTCCCAGGAGGTGGTAGATGTTGATCGTATTTCCCTTCAAGTGGGACATTCGATGTAGGATCAAAACCTAGGAAGAAAGAGGTCGAAGGTCGACTAAAAATAGGGGTCGAAGAAGTGACAGATACTGTTGGAGGGGTTGTGACTGAGGTAACAGCTGTACCGCGAGATTGTGGAGTCAAAGGCTCCGTATTTGAGAAGATGGGTGGTGACCAAATAGAAGTCGGAAAGGGAGATGACAGAAAGTCACGCAATTCTCTATAGCCAAGAGGTAGTCCCCCGGTAGCAGGAGTTCTACTAACAGGTGTAGATTCCATTTTGGTGGGAATCTCGTCCCCTGGCACACCGGATTCGTCAGTCGTAGTAGGGGATGGGTTTTCCATATCAGAGGGAAATGCTTGTCGAGGAGAAGTGTATTCCCAAAAAGGGACACCGTTTTGAGAAGGTTCCGAAATAGGGTTCGAATAAAATTGGTAATTCTCGTCGCCTGGAGCACAAGAGTTAAGCGGTTGTATACTTGGAACAATAGGAAGAGTTCTACTCACAACCCGTATCTTGGGAGATGAGATTGGTAATTCCACCAGGATGGGACTTCACAAAATCCTAGGGAATCTAACGAAACCAGACCCTACTCGGACTAACGCAAACAAAATTTAACCGGTTTATACGTGATCGTGGTCAAATAAATTTTAAGACACCGAACTTGACCTTTTCATTTTTTAAGAGTCGAGAAAAGGACAAAAAGATGACTCTAGTCTCCTTAGAATATTTAATGAGCACGAAGTGACAAGACGCTCACTTACACCTTTTCTTTTAGGGAGTCCGAAAAGGATCAAAAGTGACTGCTTTGGAGAACTAGGCAATAGGTTTACCAAACAATCCGTAAAACTGCTTATACACCTTGGCAATCAGACGAAAACCAAGGACTTCCCATACTGCAGTCAATCTTCCCGAATGCTGTGTTCAGTGCATTACAGCTTGTAAGGCGGCAGACTCGACTTCCTATGGATAAAAAGGTTGTAAGCCTATAGGGGTCTCCCAATATATACGCGACGGTACGTGGGAGCACAATCCGTACTGGCACCTATCGTTTCACCGTGGAGGAATCACCCAACCACTCAACGGTAAGCTACCAGGTTTAAAGACGCCGGAACATGTCTCTAACCTAGACCTATAGAATATGTGCGTTATGTTCCAATGCGTTGTTGGGTTCATTCAGTTCATTTTACAGTTTATCTTCAATTATGTTTCGGTTTTTTGGTCCTATCATATGTGATCTCTCGAAACTTCCTAAATGCAAACTATATGCCAAAAATATGTAATTTCATTCAATGAACTCTATCTACAGGAGAGTTGAGATCTTTACACAAACAAAAATGATCAACAAAGATCCTAATGCAGCTAATAACAAGAAATGAAAATTTTTTCTTCTTTTTCTTTTTAAAAGCAACAAATAACAAAAAATGCTAATTAATATAATGCAAGAAGATCTTTTGTTTTTCTTTCTTTTAAGATAGCATGATGCACTTAACAAACCTCAAGAGATATTCACAAGTATAAACAAACACAATTCACTCAATGGAGTATAGAACCAATTTTGAAACATCAAAATGACCTATCAAAGCAAGGAAAACACAAAGACTTTCAATGAACCATGTGATCTAAGTTCAGATGAAGTCAAGCAAAAATCAAACAAGCTAGGAGTGAACCACTTGCAGCATAGAATACCAAACTTTCACAACCACTAGATGAGTGCGGAAAACAACCAAAAAGTTGACTGGATCATCAAACCATAACGTCCCACAGAAGACTCGAAATGCAAAGCCACTAGGTGTTCTAGGGCTAGGATACAAAATCGATAAAAATAAGAAAACAACTGAAAAAATAAAAATAATAACCAGTCACACAAAGGTCTAACACACTTCCAGAAGCTGCAAAAGATATGGAAAAATACAAATCCAAGCTCAAAAGGCTGGCAAACAAGCTAACTGAAAAAGTTAACAGGTCTGGCGCGACTGTCAGAGGAAAAGCCGCGCTAATAAAGTTTGCCAAGTAAAAAAGAAAAACAAGCAGTCCAAAGCTTGGTTTACAGTATCTAGGAAGGCCAGGAAGCAAGAAACGACAAGAAATTCAATCCAGAAAGCTATCCAAGCAAGCAAACAAGAGAAAAACTAACATGCAAGATAAACTCGAAATTGTTCAGTCCGTAAACCAAACCGGAGATTGACTGAAGTGGCTTTGATCTACTTCACTACTGCAAAGCAATAGTGTTTCGAAGGCTATCTGGCCATGCTTCAGGCTCCGTTTGAAGTTTACAAATCAAACAACACGCTAAACTCCCCAGTGGAGTCGCCAAATTGTTGAACAGGTAAATCCCCTCTGCGGACAGAGGCGATCCCACTAGCCCAACATGGGTCTAGCAACAATCAATCAATGCTAACACGCAGGTTCCTAATTGCAAATCAAAGATCGATGATGAGGGCCTACCTGGATTCCAACGCTAGTACTTGTAGAAGAGTCGTCGCTCCCGTTCCTTTGCTCTGGCTGATCACAGTCCCCACGATCCTCGTGAACGGACACCTGCACATGCAAAGAATGACATAAATACAAGCATAAAATCCAATAGATGCAACTATATATCAGTCAGAAAGGATATAACTCAATTATCATAATAAAGACACATGAGTGGAACCATAATGATAGTCGTCTATTAATGAGTAATAGGCAGAGAAAGATACAACCAAGATTCTGACGCTGAACCTATTCTCTGGCTGGGCGAGCAGCTATGTATGCCTTGCAGTAAACCTTCTCTCTCTCAGGATTCCGGCAACATAACCTCCCTATACTTCAAAATTCTTACTATCACTCTAGCATTACTCCAACACTCACCAAAAACTAGCAAAAACTAGCTTGTCTAATGCATGAGGACAGACTTTTATAGATGGAGAAGGGAGGAAGATTCATTGTACCAGGACGCCCATTGTGGATTGGTATTATCTCCGAAAAGCTACTGAGGATAGGTGTCAAGGATAGACGATGACTCTCGACCTCTATCCGATGGATTTTTCCCTCAAAGGAATTCATGATAAGAGAGGAAAAAACATATGGGTGCGTGTTGGCCAAAAATCATTACCAAATTTAGTTGGCGCGAGTGTTGCTCTAGGATAGAGCGCCAATGGGCGCGCCCCCTTTTAAGGATCTCAGTGATTGGCGCGGATAAGACACTGTTGTAGGTCTATAACTAAGGTCTCTCACACCACCAATTATTCCACATTATTAAGTCAATCCGGGATCGTTTAGTTCTTTCAAAGAGTAACTCAATCCGAGGCTGTTTTACCCAAGTAATGCTCGGTAGTATAGTGCTCTAATGAATTGAAAGGAAACAGATACTAAACTATAACTGAATCAACTCAAGGATAAAATCACACAAATCAATCTGATCAGCCAAGGGTACGGAACCAATAACCCTTCCCTTTAGAAACTGATAAAGAAGAAAACCAAAGCAGAGGCTTACGGATCTGGGAGTCAGGCAGCGTCTTGCTGGCTCACAACAGTCTTAGGCCTGCTATCACTCGAAAGTAACAAAAGCAAATAGGCAAAAGTAAATGGAACAGCAATTATGAAATGGAACAGCAGGAATTAAATGGAACAGCATAGGTAAATGGAACAGCATAAATAAATGGAACAGCAGTAATCAAAACAGCATAAATAAATGGAACAGCAAACAGGAAACGTCAATCATATGGAACAGCTAACTCAATCGGAACAGCAAACGCAATGGAACAACAATCTTAAACAGATGCGCACATTCTAGGCTATTACAACAATCTGAGAGTAATGTATGACGTGACTATTTCTGAACAGAGTAATATTATCTTCAAATCTCGTGAACACGTATTCTATATGAATCCAACGATAATACTAGTCATACCAATACCGGGATGCAAGTCAGAGAAATTCACTTTAGATAATACAGAGACATGAATGAAGAAACTTATTCAGATTCGGAAATTAACTGAAGAGCATAGTCTATCATGTAAAAGATATATCAGATTGCTGGAACAAAGGAAATAATCAAACCACACTAATCACCGTATGATACAACAGTGAGTGACCATCGGAGCTGGGCCCTTGGCTACCAATGGTACACCGCTTAAAGTTACTTCAGATGCAGAGGCAAAGTCAACACAAAGTTCTTTATATTGATTGCATTAACAAAGATACACAAGATCAAGTCTCAGCAAAACTTAATGCTCAGAGTTGTTCCAAACCGTGTAATTACAATATAGCTGATCTCCCTCCGCTCAATGGCGTGGTATCTTTATATAACAGAAATGACGGAGATATCTAGATACAAAAGATAAGCTAAAGCAGCGATCCCTCAGGATCAGAGATCCTGAGGGATTCGCTAATCGTTCAGTTCTTCTCATTCCTTTCTTACGTTCTCCGTTTTGGCGTCCACGTTCTTTTCCCTGGATCATTCGGCTCTAATTTTACTTGATTGCGTCCGCATCCGGTTTCCTAGCGAGGGGACAGCAGTTGCTTTCCTTTTGCTTCCTGTTTCTGCTTGATGATCCCCTGTTTCCGCGTCCTTCTGCATAGAAAACATCGATTAATGGTGATTGATCTTCGTTCGTCCATTTTCACACAATTTATCAAAATCCTTTTATTCTTTAGATTTTAAATGCAGAAAAGGTTAGGAAACTTATTAGAAAACCACTAGATTACTATTCAAAAAGCATACCTTTCAAACGCTCCACAACCATCCTCTGGATCCATCTTGCCCAAGCCTCAACAGTCCTCCTCCGTAAAGGTACACAAAGATGTCATAAAAAGATGATGGACACCTCAAAGAAGGAAGCAAAGGTTTCCTATAACTTGGGCGTGCAGAAGGCATAGGGATTTCTTTAGACTTGACCATGGATTTGATCAATTATAATATGAATATCTCATATCTCTCTCCCTTAGGCCTTCCCATGGAGCTTTATTTATATTTCTCCAAATTAGTTTTTTCAGTTGGGAAATAGTTGGGCCACGGGCTATAGTAGGTGAGTAACAGGTAAGACCCATAAAATCTACCCAAATTTAAGGAGATTATATATATTTTTAGTGTTTTAACACATATACACAGGTTGGGTATAGACTGAACTGTGTGTACACACTTTTTATACAGGGAAAAATAGCTGGGAATAAAAATACTATTTTTTAAAATTTGGATCAAGTCTAGAAAGGAATGGTTGCCCTACGCCATAACCAGAGAATCAAATCTACAAAGAGTGGTAAATGGTGCTATAATAGATGCCCCCTAACATATGAGGTTAGAAGGGGTACATGATGGTTGAAATGTATTAATTGTATAGAAGGAATCATGCTGAGACCTGAGAGGAATTCACCAAAATTCAGCTTGCGAAGCAAGTGGAAGAGATCAGAAAGAAAGTTTTTGTCTGAGGCTGGCATACCCATGCTCATAGATAATAAAGCATGTCCAAATATCAAATACAATAGAAGATCCAATATGTATACAAGTATAAAAGTACTGAAAATACATAGTGGATCATCTGATCATATACATAGAAGTACATGTCTCAATATCACATATATAGAACTAATTAATGATGCTGAAGTAGAAAGCTGATCACTAAATTCATAAAGATGATCCAAAAAGTACCAAGTCAAATGGTGGAAAAAATGGTACTACACGCAAATCAGGTGCCAACATATAGGATGTTGCTGGAATGAACTGTAACATATAAGGTGGATGGTATCACTGACATAAATAGAAGGGATTGGCAAGTGAACCAACAAATGTTGATGCAAACCCGAGGTCTTCACTGACTGCCATGTTACATTTCTACATAATGGTAATAAATGATCTGAAGTCGACCCGTGAGAAATCATTTGATTACCAGTCATTGATGTATACACTAACAAATGTGAGACTACTCACCGATAATGATGATGAGAGCCAAGTTACCCAGTACAATCTAACAAGTGCAAATAAATGAGATGAAGTCAAACACTTGGAAGAATCTATCAATTAGGATACAATGATGTTTTCCCACTGACTCGACTTTAAATAAACAAGGGGCTAAAACCCCTTTAGACTCCTAACTGTCTATGCACTCCGCATCCACAAGTTGCGGACACTTTACATATTTTTACAAAAATTTACATCAAAACTTGGGTTTTTAACCCCGAAACTGACCCAAGGGACTCCATCCCAATAGCTAGTAGCGATTTAGTCAAGGTCTTGAACACGTGTTTTCTTTAGTACTTTCATTTCCATGTTAATTTACTAATTTGGATAGATGGATTGATTCTGGGCAGTGTCTTGGGGTTTGAGCCTAAGAAAGTGGCTTAAATATTGGGGTCGTTGGAACAACAATGACATTTTTGGTCCAAATTTGCTAGCAGGCAAGCCCGTGAGAGCGACTTTAGGTTGTTGGTCACTCCCTTATCCATAGCATGAGAGAGAGTATGGCCAAAGAGACCTAAAACAATAGTGGGACCCAGGGATATGCTGTTTGAGTGGTTGACTTGTTCTTTGAGGTTATGTTGATGATGTTGGATGTCTGTATGGTGTATTTCCATTAGTTCCACTTCCTTTAGATGACTTAGGAGGTCAAATCATGTCATAGTGGCCTCTTACTGCATGTTTACCCTGAATGGCCGATTTCTTGGGTAGATGTGGGAGGAGGGGTTACAGAGTGGTATCAGAGTTTGATTGTGCTCTCCTTAGGTTGTGCGTTGGTCATGCATTCATGTTGGTTGCATATGTGTTCCTTATGCATGTAGTCAATGTGATTTTTGCATTTTCATGGTGGTATAGTGATGTCAGCATGTGAAGGTTGAAGGTGTTATCGTGGAGTGTGTATTCATGTGTTTATGGTTGATTATGCATTTTTATTCACGTCAATGTTTAGATATTATCAAATGCACGTGATATGGTTGTGGTTGTCATGCATAAGGTCATGGTTTGTGTAGTTGATATGGTCATGCATTGATGACTAGAGTCTAGCTAGAATGATGTGTATATGGTTTGGTACTAATATATTATATGTCTATATGCAGTCGTTATGCATGTATGGTCTTGGATATACTTATGTATGAATAGTAGGTCAAACATGCCTTGTGAAGTCATGGTGTGTAATTTAGGTCATCAGGGTGATATTGGTATGTTATGATGATAATGTGTTGGATGAGATAGAGTAGGAGATGTAAAGTGTCATAATGAGGTTGTAGTATTGGACTTTGGAGTAAGAGAAAATCGTCATACATGTATTGTATGTTTGGCATGCAAGTATGTAAGTCAATGATTGCTATATGCATTATGTTTATATACATTAGGGTTATGTACATGTCTTTTGATGTTATGGTTACATTCATGACATATGTTATTTGATTAGTGTAGTTATATGCGTATGTGTCACATAGTCAAGAATGATAGTAAACTATATTTGTATCTATTACTATTGTTGTTTTATAGTAGATAATCTCATGATTATGTTAAATGTTGTTGATGAGCATGATATATGTTAATTGATTGTTGTTATATGTTATTTAACTTTATAATTAGGGGTTTTCATTGAGATCTTGATGTTGTAATTTGGATTGGTCATATGCGTGATGGTTATGTTCATTGCATTGAAGATCTTGATGTTATATGTATTGCGTTAACATGGTTCGATATATGCAGATGGTTATGGCTGCGATATTCAGGTATGAGCTGACATATTTGTGATATGGTGTCGTACTAATCTATAATGATCGTACATATGGGGTTTTTATGCATGAACGACAAATGCTTATGAGATTATGAGGTGAACATGTTAGTTAGTTATTGTTATGGATATCATGATTTATGTTTGAGTTTATATGTTGTGAAGTTGTATCTTGCTAACCTAGCTTTATTGTGTAGACAAGATAGCCTCCCCTGATATATACTAAGGTATGAGTTTTCTTATGTCATATATTTGGTGCTTGGTTGTTTTATTATGAATTCTATTTGGTGTTTGAGTTTTTGGTGTCTAGTTGATTTATTTAATATGGTATGTATTGTAGCATTTTTTGGTTTTGGTAAGTTAGAATCAATTAGTAAAAAAAAAATGAAACTATTTTTCAAAAAGTGCTAAGCTAGGATATGGACAAAAAGAATATTGAATAAAAAATGTTAGGAAATATCTTGATAACATGTCCATATCAAAGAAAATGTTAGAATAGATGCCCTAAAAAATGGAGGCAAAAATAAAATGTTAGGTTAGAGAGAAAAACAAAAAGCAATAAACTCTGAAAGTGTGCAAGTCCAAGTGCCACTACTTTTACCTTTTTATGCAAAATAATGGTTGTGTGCAGCTTGTCATAAATGCCACAACCTGTGATAGTCAAATAGTTTAATCTTGACTAGTTCATGATTTAAATTTCATGTTTATAGTTAGAGAATAAAGATCTAGTCAAACTGTCTAATCTTGGTAGATCAATAGTTAGGTAGAGAATAATAAGGAGCTCACCAGTTTAATTTGAGCCCTTGGATGATATAAGGTTAGAATTAGATAGTTTGCTTTTCAAAAGAAAAAGGAAATAAAAGGGTTTGCTATCTTAAATGCACCCAATTAAGTGAAGAAAAAAGTTTAGGATGAGAAAAGGGTAGGTAGAAGATAGGTTGCAGAAGTATGAAGTTGATTGAGGCATAAGCACATTTATCATGCTTGATCATGTGTTTCAGTGTGCAGGAGTAGTTATGAAGGTGAAAATATGTTCACAGGTTGATTTGGTTAACTTCCCCTCATTTCATTTCAGCCTCCACTACATACTTACTAATTTCCTCATTATCCCATCATTTCCTAAGAAAATACCCTTTTCCCTTCATTTTCACCTTTGCCCCTTGGTTTCACACATTTTCCTAGAAATTTACCCTTCAAACTCATTCCCTTACCTAAAAACCCTTTTTCCCTAGTGTGAAACCCATTCCCCTTTAAAGAAATCACTTTCCCCTTGTTATTTTCCTATTTTTCCTAAAAACCCTAAAACCCCTTTAAGCCTAAGTTTGGTTTACCTCCGCTTTATAAAGTTAACTTCGCCAATATACCCGTTTAACTCATATCTGCTATGTTTTAACCCTGCCCCCACTTTATTAAACTTATCATATTATACTTTTAACTCGCACTTTGTTCATTAATTAATTACAAAACACTTTTATTAATCCCCCGGCCCCACTAATCTCAACGCTTGTTCCCTCCATGCATCTCGATCGCGCGATAGTCATCAAATCATCTGCTCCCATATCTAATGGTCCAATTTCGTATTGCGCACTCCTGATCTCCGATCTTTAAAGGCTCGAGAGCACGTGAGATTCGTGGTTTTGCTCGGGCCCCTTGTGGTTACGTGGCAGTTCCATGTTAGCTGACGTGCCCTCGAAGAAAAACCACCCCATGGCCAAAATTGGTGTGATGAACCTCCGAAACTGCTCCCCACATGCGACAAAACCATCCACTATTCACTTAACCCTTTCGTGCCAAATTTTAAAAGTTAACCATTTAAACGTCAAAACCCTCACTTTCGCTCTTTTCACCTGTTTACACAGTAAAAACCTATAACCCTGCCTGCACCACCTTAAGCCTTTGCAACCAATTTAACCACTGTTTACCTCCTGAAAATGCTCCAGACTCCATCCATAGAACTTTCAACTCAAATGAAACCAGTATGACCCTCCCTGTCAACCTGTATTTTTCTTAACAATTGTTGTATTTTGCAGGTGATTAGCAGAAGACCAGGAGACTAGATAAACAATTTTTATACCAGTTAAAAACCTATTTGTTCTAGATTCTCGAGAAATGAATTCAAATTATTTTCCTGTACAAACAGAAATCAGGTTTAAACCAAAGATAGAGCAGATTTACACAGTAAATGTTAAAACAGACAATTTACACAGTTAAAAGACAAAACAGAGGAGGAAAATTAAGCATACAGTTAAAAGACAAAAGATGATCAATATCCAACTACCTGATACTGAGACATGTAAAAACTAAATGATTTACCATTGAAATACACAATAAAAACTTGAAATATACAGTAAAAGTAAAAAACATAGTAAAGGTTATTGACAGGTCAACAAAGTCAAAGAGTATCAGATGAAAGTGTATAAGATAAAAGGTCATAAGTACATATGAATTCCAGCATGAAGATCAAATAGACAAGCATCTTAAAGGGAAAAATATCAAAGACCAAAGCCAACAGAACCTAAATAACAGGGATATCAAGGAACAGTTCAATAATTGTCTCTATTTCCTTGCAGGAAGGTATTTCCTTTTCCTAGAATAAATCCTTAAACAGTTTAGGATATTTTCTTAGTTATACTATTGTATAAATAACTCTATTCTCAAGTTATTAAGGGTTCATTGTTCACCATTGAACCAGGTTGACCATTTAAAGAGAGTTTTCACCCTTGAAGAAACATTTGTAAACACTTGATGTACTTGACTTTTATGGACCCTTAATATAAAGCAAAGGATTATGAATTCAGTTTTATACAGTTTTTGTTTTCTGTAAGTTTTTGTAGTAACACGTTATGTTTTTCTTCATATTCTTATATCTTATAGAGATACCTAGGTAGGAATAATTGTGTCTCAATCTATTCCTATAAGCTTCTAAAGTGATAATCATTAAAGGGAGTGGATTAATGAATTATCTTTTTAATTAGTTCCCTCTGAATCAATAAATCATCAGCATCTTGTTGTATGCATAAGCAAATTCTTTTAAACCTTCTGAACATCGTTCAGAGCTTTTCATACTTATGATTGTTTAATTTTCTATTTGAAAACTATAATAATCATATTATTTTTTGTTTCTGCTCACCATTATTCAAGCTATTTCACTGAGTAAAATTTTATAGGAGCCCTCTACTTTGGGATTAATATTATTCAAAAGGTTAGGCATTTTAGTGTTACATTTTTTTTATTCATTGGTCTTCAAACTAAAACAAAAATTCCAAAACAATTATCTTAAATGTTATGGCTTGATAGCTAACCATTATCAACTCAGAGGTACAACATTAGTCTGGCGCCATTGCTGGGGATTCAAATTCCATTAAGTTTTCCTGGGGCAACAATATTCATTCTATTCCTTTAACATGATTAAAGGTCTAGAAAGGTTAAAATCTTTCATTTGGTGACTCCACTAGCCCAAACTAGCACCTTTTAAGCACACAATATCTCATTCAGAATCTGACTTAGTTAACCCTCTGTTGGATCCTGAAAAACTTCTGCGAAAAGCTAGTTCTAGAAGGAGACAACAACCATATTCTTCTTCCTCTTCTGCCTTGCAGGATGAAGAGTTAGTATCATTTGATCCTTTTAGTAATATTCCATTTGATCCTGATTTGACACAAATACCTCCTAGGTTTTCTGAACTATTAGATAGGGGAGTTGATTTAGATTCAACTTTCCTCATTCATTCCTTTGAAAAGCATCCATAACCCCCATTACCACCAGGACCACCTAAAACTAAGTCTAACTTCGGTGTTCATTTACATGAATACAAACCCACATATTTCATATCCCCTACCACTTATTCATTTCCTTCCACTTCTGAATGACTTGAAGCTTCTACTTTTGAACAACCTGAAGAGACCATCTATGTATATAGAAATCCACTCTTTGAAACAAAAGAGAGTATTCATTCACAGGTCCCAAAGTTAGTTCTTAAGACTCCTTTAAAGTTATTCTGGAGATCCCCTCCTTCTTCACCTCTACATAGTCACACACCCCCTCAATCACCTTATTATTCCTCTTCTTCATCTTCTTATTTTTCATCCATACAAACACCTCATACACCACCTTCTACTATGGCATTCTAACCTATTGTACATGTTAGATATGCAACTTTAGTCTTACCTACTAACCTCGATGCATTCCTAGCTGGGTATTTGAAATACCTTCCCAGGTATAATGGAGAAATGGGTCCCACTACTGAGGACCATATTCAAGATTTTCTAGACTTTGCAGACAACATGAATATTGAACAAGAAAATGTTTACATGCGATTGTTTGTATAGTCACTTGAAGGAAATGTAAGAATCTGGTTTAGGTAGTTACTTGTGAATTCCATTAGAAATTGGGAAGAGCTTACAAACATATTTAAAAACCAATGGGGTGTAAAGAATGATTCTCTTTACTTTATGATTGAGTTTGAATAGCTAAAAAGAAACTATGGTCAACCTGTATCATATTTTATCAAAAGGTTCAATAAACTTTATCATAAGATGCCCCCTGATTGTAAACCCCCTGTAGCAGCAGCCTTTGATGATGATTTTTCTGTAATGCTAAGAGAGAGAACTTCAAGGACTCTTGAAGATATGAATTTTTTTTTTATAGAGGTAGATGCAAATATGGTTGCCTCGAGTTCCTTGAAAGCTAAAGAGGAAAAGGCCCAAAGAAAACTCAAATCTATTCAAGAAGCCTCTAGTTCCTCTAGTTCTTCTAAGAGTAAAACTGAAGATTCTAAAATATATGAAATAACTTCTCTTCTTAGAAATCTATCTAATAGAATTTCAAAGATTGAGACTCAACCTAGGACAATTCAACAAAGAGTTACTAGACCCCAAAATCAAAATCAAAATCAAGGTCAGTATAGAAGGAATCCACAATTACAAATACTTTAGAGACCTAGTAATGATTAAGAGGTTCCCACTCTAATGATAGATGACCAACAACTTGATGAAAATACTATGACTATTACTGAAGACATCAATAATATAGATACTTCTTTTAATCAAACATTTATGATTCCTCTCTCACAACAAAATCAGGTTCAAGAAGATCAAGAATCCTCACAGATTTCTAAATACCATGCCTTCTCTGAATTTTTAATTGCAGAGTTGAACAAGAGATATGATCTTAGGCCTAGACCTGGCCCTGGAAGACCTCCTAAGGAGACCCCAATAATTGAACCTCGTACCAAAGATGCTAAAACTCAAACAACTGTTATTCGACCATTAAATCAGTCCACTGATATTTCTAAAAATGATAAAAATGCTTTGACTACATTTAAAAAGAGTTAGAAAGAGTTAAAATCCAAATTCCACTTTCAGAACTTTCCAAAATCCCTGGGTATAAAAATCAAGTCTCCAAATGGATACAAATCACCTTAGTTGATGCTAAAAGTGATATCATTAGTCTACAATATGAAAAATGAGTAGTTGCCTTTGGTCCTAGCCCAGATATGATAGATGAAATAGTGCCTCCTTTCTATGTAACTCTTAAGACAAATGATTCCATGTTATATGATTGTATGTTTGATTATGGAGCATCACATAACCTCATGCCAAAAACTATCATGGACCATTTGAAACTTGACATAACTAGATCCTATCATGAATTGTACACCTTTGATTCTAAAAGGGTGCCCTGTTTAGGATTGATTAAGGATTTAGTAGTCACCCTTGCCCAAATTCCAGTGAAAAGTGCAGTGCTTGATATAGTTGTCATAGATATCCCTCCCAAATTTGGAATGCTCCTTTCTAGGTCTTGCTGTGCCAAATTAGGGGGAACTCTTCAGATGAATATGTCTTATGCCACTATTCCAGTTTATGGGGGAGAACAACCAAGGTTATATAGAGAGGTAAGGTTTGTGCACAGTGTTTGCAAAACAAATCAGCCAAAGAACCATCCTATTTATGCACTTGATCAGGATTTTGGTTGCTTTCAACTCTCTTCAAACCAAAATCATGAAACTCAAGTTAAAATAGAAGATGTAATTGAAAGTCCTAAACCAAATCAAACTAATGTATGGAAACTATTTTTTGATGTTTCTTGTACAAAAGATGGAGTAGGAGTTGGGGTAGTTTTAATTTCACCAGAAAAAGAAAATATCACACAATCATGCAAGCTCGACTTCAAAGTTACCAATAATGTGGTTGAATATGAAGCTTTCCTTTTAGGACTCCGATTAGCCAAAAGCTTAAAGGTTCAAAACTTAAGTGTTTTTACTGATTCAGAACTTATTGTCAAACATGTGAGAAATATTTTCCAGACTAAGCATCCTAGAATTAGGTCTTATCAAAATCAAGTTTGGGATTCAGTTGAAAAATTCTTTGATGCTTTTAATTTGACTTATATTCCAAGAGATCATAATATTCATGCAGATGCATTAGCTATTTTTGCTAATTCATTTAAAATTCCTGACTAGACCAATGTAATCTATAAAATAAAAGTCAAATACATACCATCCATCCCAGATAATATAAAACATTGGCAGATATTTGAAGATGATGAACATTTGAAATCTTTTCTGCAGGTTATAGATGATTTTTTAGTTCTCCAAATTGATGAAGGTAGAACATGTTGGGTTGTGTTATGTTCTTTCCACAACTAGCCCACATAGTTAACCGAGGGGTTAGAAGGGGGGCAGAGCCCCCCCTTCGATGCGCCGATTGCGTAAAGGGGGGAGTCATAGATGGTTTGAGGGGTGTAGGTAACCCCACTCTATGGGGTGTAGGGTAGCACCCTGGAAAACTTTGGTTTTGGACCCTATATTAGGTTGGGCAAACCTACCTATGCTTTTGTGTACGATTTTTGCACATGGTTTTGGATGCAATGGTTTTTAGTCATGGTTTTGGACGCGATGGTTTTTGGTCCATGGTATTGGATGCTTTGACAAGTATAAATATGTATTGTAACATTGAAAGGAACATAATGAAAAATTAAGCCGGTAGTCCCAGTTTTGGGATCCAGGGGAAAATCTTTGTGTATATGTGTTTTATGTGTTATGCTCTTGCATTGTTTATTTTTTGTGTTTTAGAATTCGTATGCAAGTAATTTCTATATGGAGTTAAAACCTACATTTTGTATCAGAGTTGTTTTGGCTTCAAGGGGATGCCTTGACTGCTGAGGGGTTTCGCTCGGGCCTATGGTAGACCCTGTTCAGTGGGAGATTTGTGGGATCGATTCTGTTGGTGAAAGAAGATGGCGAGCAGTGGAAAGATATAGATCGAGAAATTTAATGGTCAGAGTTTTGAGTTATGGAATCTCAAGATGGAGGATCTGTTGGTGGATAAAGATTAGTGGATCGCGGTAGATCCAAGTACTAAACCAATGAGAGTGTCCAATGAAGAATGGAAGAAGTTGGATCGGAAGGCTAAGGAATTTAAGGCTCTGGTGGAAAACCAGAGAGAGAAGAAGATAAAGGTGTAGAGGAAAGATAACGGTGGAGATTTTTACAGTAAGGAATTTGAAGAATTTTGTAAGAAGTGTGGTATAGGACGACAAAAGGTTACTCCACACACAACTGAGAAAAATTGAGTTGCAGAAAGAATGAACAAGATGATGATGGAAAGGGCAAGAAGCATGCTCAATGGTGCAAGGTTAGGACAAGAATTCTAGGTAGAGGCAGTGGAGACAACATGTTACCTGGTCAACAGATCACCTTCATTAGCGTTGGAGGATAGGACTCCACAAGAGGTGAAGACTCGTAAGAAACCCTCTCTTTCACATCTAAGGGTATTTCGATGTGATGCATATGTACATGTTCCAAAGGAGAAACGAACCAAGTTGGATAGTAAATCTGAAAAGTGCATCTTTATTAGGTATAAGGA
>APFE030855151.1:0-11286 GCA_000404065.3 Pinus taeda | reverse complement strand
AGAGAGAAGAACACGAATCCACCTTATAAATGTAAGAGGGTTTGTCTGGTAAGTGTTCAGTCGTATGTGTGTCAAATTTATTTCACTATGGAGGGGAGGATAATTGAGCATCTAAGAGGGAGGTAATAGGACCACCCTATTAGAGGCCATCCCATGGATACTTGAAGGTCATTCCATGGATCATAAAGTGTGTAAAAATAGAAAAATTGATGATCTAGGATGTGAAAGGAAAAATAAATTTCTTCCTTCCACTCCCCTTCTATTAGCACTTATTATAACATATGAGCAGAGGAAATCACCTTGGATGAAGAATAGTTCAGATAATTAATGTTTGATCTAAGAGAACTGATGAAACAATGGTTTATCAAAGGAAACTATTTCAAGTCAATTCTTTTAGGGTAATACCCCCTACTAAGGAATCAATATGAACTCATGGAAACCATGTTTTCCAAGCCATATGGAAATACAAATGCTAAAAATTTTAACGAAGCCTGTGTCCCCTTAATATATTTGATTGCTATTATAGGAAATAAGTTCAATTGGGGAGATATATTAATAGTAAAATTAAAGGTGAATATAAAAAAGGAATGTGAAGAGGTTCTAAGGGAACAACATAAATTTCACATTTCTTCTTATCTGCTAGAAATAATGTGTACTTTAAACTCATTCCTAGATATGGGATAGAAATTCTCTCGAAAAATCTCCCAATCACATTTACTACTCATATTTCTGGAAGCAAAATTGGCATATATCATACGCAAAAGTATGTCATGGCTTTCTGATTTCCCTTTATGAACTATTGTTTGGCACCCCAATGACCCTACATATCCTAGAATGTCAGGTAAGTTTTTGAAAGAGTTAGAGATTGGTATGCACAAGAAAAGAGAACATATATGAGTATATATGGCACCATGAAGTCACCCTGCCTACTACCCAGAGTCATTATAGACAAATTGTCCTCCAAGAGATGAAATATTGCATACTAGGTAGTAAATGGTGTTGGAGTATCTCTTTCTAGAGATAAAAAAATTTCATGAACACTCATGCCATTTTTCTTAGGTACTTATGGATTCATAGACGTGAAGTAAGCTTAGGCAAAGGCTAATAGCTTGAAATAATCCATTTTTGGAAATTAAGATACGATAGATATGAACCCTTGTTGGTTATAAAAAATAAGTGTAAATCATGCAAATATAGCTGGGATATCAATTTGATATTTGGAATGATGAGGAAGCTTTCAAGAGATAAAGATGATAAAAAAAAAAAGTATTTGGGATGGGAAATGGCTCTCAACAAAGTATGAAATAAATTGAAGCATTGAAGGTCGAGAAAGCAAGGAAATGAAAATAACCCTTGAGGATAAAAAGAGAAGCCCAAGAAGAAGCTATGAGGAGAGAATATGAAAATAAAAGGAAGGAAGAATAAGAGAAAATAAAAATAAAAAATAAGAAAGAAGAGGAGGAAGTTGAGGAACAAGAGGAGGAAATTTTGTATATGTGCATACAGGGAAGTTGCATATATATATAAAATAGAATATATGCCCATATACCAAAGTTGTACATATATGTAAGCTACATATATAGAGAGGTTGAAGTTGTGCACAAATACTGTATATGCATAGCTTCCATATATGCACATATATGGAACTTGTATATACGGTAGATGCACATATACATAAAATATGCATATATAGAAGATGCACATATACATTTATGTGCAACTTCAGCCACTATATATGCACAACATCCATATATGCGCAACATTCATATATGCACATATACGGAACTTGCGCCTATATAGAGGTTGATATTCAAAATAACTTCCATATATACACATATATTCTATATATATGAAACTTTTGTATATGTGCACATCCTCTCTATATGTACAAGTTTCGTATATGTGCATATATTCCATATATGTGCAACTTCCGTATATGCAAATATACAAAAGTTTCACATATACAGAAGTAGTGCACAACTTCTGTATACACGCATATTTTTTGCATATGTGTAACTTTTATATATGTGCATATCTTCTATATATTTTCATCTACTATATATGCATAACCTCCATATATGCGCAAATACAAATGATAAACTGCGCATATACAAAATATATGTGCATATACACATGGTATTCTGTTATACGGGAGTCCCACCGTTTCTATATATGTGCATCTTCTATATTGCATATCTTCCCTTTATGCACATATATTCTGCATGTGCACAAATCTCGTATATGTGTATATATGAAAGTTATGCACATACGGAATATATGTGAATATATGGAAGTTTTTTATATACAAAGGTTGAAGTTGTGTACAAATATGTTCATATAGAGAATATATACACATATACGAAATTTATGTGCATATATGAATGTTGTGCATATATGGAAGATAAACATGTATACAAAAGTTTCATATATATGAAAGTTGTCCATATAGAGAAGTTGCATATATAAAAAATTTGCACATATACGAAAGATATGCGATATAGAAGATGCACATATATAGAAGTTGTGTGACTTCCGTATATGCGCATATTTCGTACATGCACAATATTCATATGTGCACATATCTACCATATATACACAAATATGGAAGTTGCGGATATATGGTAGATATCTGCATATACGAAATTTTTTCATATATAGAAGATGTGCGCATATACAGAAGTTGTGCATATATGGAGGTTGTTATATATGCATATTACGAAAGTTGCACACTACTTTTGTATATGTGTAGCTTCCATAATGTGCATATACAAAAGTTACTTATATATGGAAGATATGAACATATATGAAAGTTTCATATATACATATGATATGAGCGTATGCAAAAGATATGCACATATACAAAAGTTGTGCACATATATGGAAAATATATGCATATACAGAAGTTGTGTAAAAACTTAACCTTTGTGCAGGCACAACTTCCATATATGTGCATATTTTATATATGAAAATATCGTCTGTATATGCACATATAGGGAAGTTGCACATATACAAAAATTACGCATATACGGAGGTTGTGCATATACAATGGTTGAAGTTGCACATAAATTATGTATATGTGCATCTTCCATTTATAGGTTGCTTATGTATATATGTAACTTCCATATATGTGCATATACGGAATATATGTGATACAAAAGATGTGCAACTTTTGTATATGCACACTTTTCATATATGCACATGTCTTCCATATATGCACAACTTCAATATATGCGCTTCTTTCATATATGCCCTTGTAGTAAAAGGAAAAATAATGGATTTATCACCTTGTAATGAAGAGTGAGAGTGAGATAGATGGATAAAGCGTAGCAAGATATAGGGGTAAATGTGCGAGAGAAAGTGGGGTGTGAGGGAGGAAAAGAAAGGGTGAGAGTGAATGGGAGAGAGTGACAAAGAAAGTGGGTAAAGAGAGAGAGTAGGAGGGAGAAAAATGTAAATAGAGAGGGGAGAAAGAGAGGGAAGGAGGAAGAGAGAAATATGGGAGTTGGAGGAAGAGAGAGAGATAGAGAGAGAAAGTGGAGGGGGGAGTTGGGTAGGGGGATGGTGGTAATTATAGAGAGGAAGGTGGAGGGAAGAGAGAGAGGGAGCGAGGGAAAGAGAGAGGCAGATATGGAAAAAGAGAAGTAAGGGATGTAGAGAAGGTGGGAGAGAGATAAAGGGGGTTATAGAGGAAGGGAGGGCTAGTAGTGTAGAGGGAGGGAGGGGCATTGAGAGAGATATAGAGAATGGGAGAAAGAGAATGTATGTTGTCAGAGAGAGGGGTAGAGAAAGAGAAGGATAAATGGGTAATAGATAAATGGAGTGAGTTCAAATGGACTGAAAGATTTATTCAGTAGTTGTAGCAAGATATTAACAACTTGTGATAATTCTAGTTTGTTTTCTTTGTATAACTATATTAAATTGTTTATAGATAATTGAGTATTGTTATCTTATTGTATATGTCATGTTACAAGGGTGTGAAATTGAGCTTACTCCATTGAATTATTTTTTATTAAGTTAAAAATAAGGGCTGCATGATTATAGATTTTACGAGGATTATGCCATTATGTGTTGAGCAGTTTTTAAAAATTAATGTCTATATATATACAATTTCAAGGAATTCGATAACTCCTCACACAATTCTTTAGAGGTTTCTAGCTTAATGGAAGAGCATCTGCCTTATAAGCAAGAGGTTGGTGGTTCCATTCCACTATGTGCTAACATGAATTAATTAATTAATGATAATGTAGTTTATTATTAATTAAATATTTTTTTATTGATTTATTTCAATGTTGAGATATTTTTCTAGAATTCATTGTTTTATATTTTCTCTAAAGAGAAAAAAGTGATATTGTATTGTCATTAACTATTTTTTTATTGTCTATAGAGAGACAATAGCTACGATTAAAGACACATTGTCTCTATAAAGACAAAAATGAATTGTCTTCTAAGAAACAATAATACTTCTATTATATATTATCTTTATAGAGACATTTTTTTAGGACAACAATTTGAGAAACTCGCTTAAAGACAATATCTAAGGAAATATAGAAATTTTCTTTTGTCTCAAGTTAAGACAATTTACCCAAAAATTGTTTCAAATATTCACTTAAAACCCCCATCTATAGTAGTATGGTTTAATAATATTTGATAATAACTTACCTATTATATAAAAATCAAGTATTGGTGAATTGATGATAACAAAGCTGCTTGGTCATAGCAAAGTTGTATCTTTACAAAATTAGCGCGTGGAACTGTGGATTATGGGCCCACGTATACATCGGAAGCATTATAATTGGCAGACTTCACAATGAAACCATACGAATCAACCAATAATGAATGGTCTTGATGGTCGGAAATCAACGAGGTTTTAACCTCGTTGTATAAAAACTTATCGTGTCTGAAACAAAAGTTAGCCTGCATGCACTTTTGGAAGCGATATGCGTCTGATCGCCCATTCAACAGATGGTCCGATCTTGCAGAACTTTAAACTATTTTTAATGAGTTTATCGTGTTCGCTAGCCGAGGTAACTTCCTTGCAAGTTCCTGCATGATCACCGTAGATATTCTTCCATCACATCGTCCACTCGCCAACTAGCCCGGACAATCTACATCGTCAATGTGACCCTTCTCAATCCAATAGATCTCGCGTAATCTCGCGCTCCAACTAGCACGATGGTTAATACTACGAAAGCACACAAGAAAATTTGATTTCCTGTGCTATGTATCAACTGCTAAGGTTAATCGCGTAGAATTTAGAAATACAGTTTCCCACCTTTAGGGTGTGCGAGATACCACTTCCCGTCTTTGGAAACTGCCCACATGCTCAATACGGAACTTAAGGAAACCTGTCTTAATAAAGGGTTAGCGCTTAATCTTCGTCATTCCTCTTCTGTCATTATTATCCATCAATTAGGACGATCCGTTGGTTTCCACTATGTTGTTCAATTGACTCCAGTTTCAATTGAACACCTCTCATCCATTGATATGTTCTCAATCCAATAGCTCTCTTGTTTTCTTATTGATGAAACTCGTATATGGAAGATATGCACATATAGGAAAGTTGTACATGTACAAAAGTTGCACATATACAGAAGATATGTGTATATATGGAATTTATTTTGAACATCAGCCTCTCTATAGGCACAACTTCCGTATATTTTCATATACAAATGTTGCGCATATATAGTGATGAAGTTACACATAAATTATGTATATGTTCATATTCCATATATTCACAATTTCTGTATATGTACATCTACAGCATATGTACAAATTCCATATATGTGCATATACGGAAGCTATGCATATACCCCAATCCTATACTGCTTACCGCCAAACCCACCCTCCCAGCTGCCAACCTTCCTGCCAACCCTCCTCTTATTTTAGCATGGCTCTACCGCCCCTGCCAAAACAATTATCTCCAAATCTTCCAATAAACTTAGCCAGTTTCCCGTTGAATTATTAATCACCCCACCAAAGTTTAATTCATTAAATTTGACACGCTAATAATAGTAATTCGAAATAAACCATTGAAACCACCCATTCCAAATTTAATCTCTTCTACCACTCCATTATCCATTCTTTTCCCATTCTTAGTGAACAAGCTAAGGTTGGAGATTGGTATCTCTACAAAAATTTCACAAAAATCAGAATTTATGGCTGTGAACTTCCTCCTTATAAACTATCAATTTTCCTGCGTGTGATGATTTTTCTTTAGAATTCATAAGGAAGAGGATGAATATAGATGAAATACATTTTGTGTCAAGGAAGCAGAAATCTTAGTTAAAATTAAAAGCACAAATTAAATCCAACACTGCAACGGTTCTCTGCCACTACCCTTACTCTACGGAAGAAACACATATATGGAAGATATGTGTATATATGGAAGACATGCACATATACGAAAGACATGCACATATACGAAAAGTGTGCATATATAGAATTAGATGCACATATATAGAAATTTCACATTTATGGAAGACGCATATATACATAATTTATGTGCAACTTCATCCACTGTATATGTGCAACCTATGTATATGTGAAAATTACGTATATGCCCAACTTCCGTATATGCACATTTGTTTGCACATATATAGAATATGCACATATATGGAAGTTTCACCTATACAAAGGAATTTCTACATAGCTTCCATATATGCAAATATCTTTTGTATATGTACAACTTCCATATATGTGAATATCTTCCACACATGCGCAACTTTCGTATATGCAAAGATATAAAGGCATTGGAAAACTTTCGTAATATGCATATATGGAAACCTCCATATATGCACAACTTCCTAATATGCGCACATCTTTTGTATATACACAATTTTCGCATATGCATTTCTTCCGTATATGTGCATCTCTTCTATGTATGGATAACTTCCATATATACACATCTTATGTATATTTTTATGTACAATATATACACAACTTCCATATATGTGAATAAGTGGAATATATGTGCATATACTAAGGGTGCACATATACAAATAATATGTGCATATACAAAAGATCTTCTTATATGGGAATTGCACAACTTTTTTATATGTGCATCTCTTGTATGACATTTCTTTTGTATATGTGCAAATTTCGTAAGTTCGTAACTTTTGTATATGTGTATTGTTAATGGTGTTGGAACTCCATCAACCAAGGGGTCTCCCCAATGTGAAGTCCCAATTAGACCTCACATCGTTTGGAATAGGAGCCGCATTCAGAGTATCACCCTGGTTTCCATGTATTCTTATATATTTTCCTTGGCTCGAACTATCAGCAAGAGAGAAGAACACGAATCCACATTCTAAATGTAAGGGGGTGTGTCTAGTGAGTGTTCGGTCGTATGTGTGTCAAATTTATTTCACTGCAGAGGGGAGGATAATTGAGCCTCTGAAAGAGAGGTAGTAGTAACACCCTATTAGAGGTCATTCCATGGATACTTGAAGGTCATTCCATGGATCATAAAGTGTGTAAAAATAGAAAATTTTATGATCTAGGATGTGAAAGGAAAAATAAATTTCTTCTTTCCATTCCCCTTCCATTAGCACTTATTATAACATATGAGCAGAGGAAATCACCTTGGATGAAGAATAGTTCAAATCATTAATGTTTGATCTAAGAGAACTGATGAAAAATGGTTTATCAAAGGAAACTATTTCAAGTCAATTCTTTTAGGGTAATACCCCCTACTAAGGACTTAATATGAACTCATGGAAACCATGCTTTCCAAGCCATATGGCAATACAAATGCTAAAGATTTTGAGGAAGCCTATGTCCCCCTAATATATTTTATTACTATTATGGGAAATAAGTTCAATTGAGCAGATATAATAGTAAAACTAAAGGTGAACATAAAAAAGGAATGTGAAGAGTTTCTAAGGGAACAACATCAATTTCACATTTCTTCTTATCTGCTAGAAATAATGTGTGCTTTGAACTCATTCATAGATATGGGATATACATTTTCTCTTAAAAAATCACCCATTCACATTTACCCCTGAGATTTCTAGAAGCACACGTGGCATATACCATACACAAGGGTATGCGATAGCTTTCTGATTTCCCTTTATGAACTATTGTTTAGCACCTGAATGACCCTACATATCCTAGAATGTTAGGTAAGTTTTTGGAAGAGTTAGAGATTGGTATTCACAAGAAAAGAGAACATATATGAGTATATATGGCACCATGAAGTCACCTTGCCTACTACCCAGAGTCATTATAGAAAAATTGTCCTCCAAGGGATCAAATATTGCATACTAGGTAGTAAATGGTGTTGGAGTATCTCTTTCTAGAGATAAAAAAAATTCATGGACACTCATGCCATTTTTCTTAGGCACTTATGGATTCAGGGACATGAATTAAGCTTAGAAAAAAGCTAATAGCTTGAAATAATCCATTTTTGGAAACTAAGTCACCATAGATATGACCCCTTGTTGGTTATAGAAATTAAGTGTAAATCATGCAAATATAGGTGGGAATACCAATTTGATATTTGGAATGATGAGGAAGCTTTGAAGAGATAAAAAGGATAAAACAAGATTATTATTCAAGACGGGGAACGAATCTCAACAAAGTATGAAATAAATTGAAGCATCAAAGGTCGAGAAAGCAAGGAAATGAAAATAACCCTTGAAGATAAAAAGAGAATCCCAAGAAGCTATGAGGAGAGAAGATGAAAAGAAAAGGAAGGAAGAAGAAGAGAAAAAAAAAAGAGGAAAGAAGAGGAGGAACATGCTAAAAATAAATAACAAGAGGAGGAACTTTCGTATATGTGCATACAGGGAAGTTCCATATATACAGAATATATGCACATATACAGAAGTTGCACACATACATAAGACATATATATAGAGGCTGAAGTTGTGGACAACTAATGTATATGCATAGCTTCCGTATATGCACATATATGGAACTTGTACATATATGGTAGATGCACATATACAAAAAATATGCATATATGGAAGATGCACATATACATAATTTATGTGCAACTTCAGCCACTATATGTGCGCAACATCCATATATTCGCAAATTTCGTATATGAACATATATGGAAGTTGTGCCTATAGAGAGGCTGATATTCAAAATAACTTCCACATATACACATATTTTTTGTATATATGCAACTTTTGTATATGTGGGTATCTTATGTATATGTACAAGTTTCGTATATGTGCATATCTTCCATATATGCACAACTTCCATATATGTAAATATACAAAAGTTGTGCATATAAAGAAGTAGTGCACAACTTCTGTATTATGAATATACATCCTCCATATAAGCACAACTTCCATATATGCACACATCTTTTTTATATGCACAATTTCTACATATGCGCATATTTTTTTGCATATGTGTAACTTTTATATATGTGCATATCTTCCATATATGCGCATTTACCTTATATGCACAACTTCCATATATGCAAAAATACAAATGATAAGTTGAGCATATACAGAATACATGTGCATATACACACGGTATGCCTCTATACGAGAGTCACACAGTTTCTATATATGTGCATCTTCTATATAGCATATCTTCCCGTTATGAACATATATTATGTATGTGCGCAAATTTCTTATATGTGTATATATGAAAGTTACACACATAAAGAATATATGTACATATATGGAAGTTTTTTATATAAAAAGGTTGAAGTTGTGTACAAATATGTGCATATATGGAATATATACACATTTACAAAAAATATGTGTATATATGGAAAATAAACACGTATACAAAAGTTTCATATATATGAAAGTTGTCCATATAGAGAAGTTGCATATATACAAAAATTACACATATACGAAAGATATGCGATATGGAAGATGCACATATATAGAAGTTGCGTGACTTCCGTATATGCACATATTTCGTATATGCACATATATACCATATATACGCAACTATAGAAGTTACGATATAATGTAGATATGCACATATAAGAAAGTTTTCATATACAGAAGATGTGCGCATATACAGAAGTTGTGCATAGATAGAGGTCACTGTGTATGCATATTACGAAAGTTGAACACTACTTCTGTATATGTGCATCTTCCTTATATGTGCATATACAAAAGTTGCGTATATATGGAAGATATGAACATATATGAAAGTTTCATATATACATATGATATGAGCGTATGCAAAAGATATGCACATATACAGAAGTTGTGCACATATATGGAAAATATATGCATATACAGAAGTTATGTAAAAACTTAACCTTTGTGCAGGCACAACTTCCATATATGTGCATATTTTATATATGAAAATATCGTCTGTATATGCACATATAGGGAAGTTGCACATATACAAAAATTACGCATATACGGAGGTTGTGCATATACAATGGTTGAAGTTGCACATAAATTATGTATATGTGCATCTTCCATTTATAGGTTGCTTATGTATATATGTAACTTCCATATATGTGCATACACGGAATATATGTGATACAAAAGATGTGCAACTTTTGTATATGCACACTTTTCATATATGCGCATGTATTCCATATATGCACAACTTCAATATATGCACTTCTTTCATATATGCCCTTGTAGTAAAAGGAAAAATAATGGATTTATCACCTTGTAATGAAGAGTGAGAGTGAGATAGATGGATAAAGCGTAGCAAGATATAGGGGTAAATGTGCGAGAGAAAGTGGGGTGTGAGGGAGGAAAAGAAAGGGTGAGAGTGAATGGGAGAGAGTGACAAAGAAAGTGGGTAAAGAGAGAGAGTAGGAGGGAGAAAAATGTAAATAGAGAGGGGAGAAAGAGAGGGAAGGAGGAAGAGAGAAATATGGGAGTTGGAGGAAGAGAGAGAGATAGAGAGAGAAAGTGGAGGGGGGAGTTGGGTAGGGGGATGGTGGTAATTATAGAGAGGAAGGTGGAGGGAAGAGAGAGAGGGAGCGAGGGAAAGAGAGAGGCAGATATGGAAAAAGAGAAGTAAGGGATGTAGAGAAGGTGGGAGAGAGATAAAGGGGGTTATAGAGGAAGGGAGGGCTAGTAGTGTAGAGGGAGGGAGGGGCATTGAGAGAGATATAGAGAATGGGAGAAAGAGAATGTATGTTGTCAGAGAGAGGGGTAGAGAAAGAGAAGGATAAATGGGTAATAGATAAATGGAGTGAGTTCAAATGGACTGAAAGATTTATTCAGTAGTTGTAGCAAGATATTAACAACTTGTGATAATTCTAGTTTGTTTTCTTTGTATAACTATATTAAATTGTTTATAGATAATTGAGTATTGTTATCTTATTGTATATGTCATGTTACA
>APFE030855141.1:0-42498 GCA_000404065.3 Pinus taeda | reverse complement strand
GTTGTGGATAAATACATGGACATCTTCTCCTCACCCATAGGGGTACCCTTGCACTATCAGGTCAAGCATTTGATCGATACAACTCCTGGAGCACCTCTATCCAACATGCCGATATATCATTGTAACATTTTAGAAAATAAAGAGATCAAGCAGAAAATCTAGGAGTTTCTACAAAAAGGGCACATCCAACTAAGTTCCTAGCCTTGTGTAAGCTCAATTGTACTTGTACAGAAGAAGAATGGGACCTAGAGGCTCTGCATTGATTATCAGGCACTAAACAAGATCAATTTGAGGAACAGGTATCCAATTCCATGAATTGATGACCTTCTACACCAACTCAAGGGGGGGCAAGTATTTCAGCAAGATCGATCTGAATTTTATCTATCACCATGTTCCAATAAATCCCACAGATGTATGGAAGAACAAATTCAAATCCTAGGAAGGCCTTTTTGAATGGTTGGTTATGCCCTTCGAGTTGACAAATTCCCTTGCTACTTTTGTGAGGCTAATAGATGACATCTTTCAAACCTTCACGAACTCATTAGTGGTTGTTTATCTAGATGACATCCTCATCTTCAACAAGAGTTAGGAAGAACACTTGCAACACATTAGGTGGGTCCTTCAAACCCTGTGGCAGCACAAACTATGTGCCAAATTTGATAAATGCATCTTTGGCATGAGCTAGGTGCAATATATGGGTTACATCATAGATCAGCGAGGCACACATGTGGAACCGTCTAAGATTAAAGTCATTCGGAATTGGCCAGCCCCAACCACTCTAACAGAGTTTCACAACTTTTTGGGCCTTGCAAATTTATATTGGAGGTTTGTGTTGGGATTCCCCCATATCGCTTGGCCTTTGAGTCAGAGTCGCAATAGAAGGTGTTTTTTGATTTGAAGCACAACCTCTCCTATACATCGGTATTCACATTTCCATACCTACAAAAACTATTTGAAATTGAGACAGGTGCCTTTGACTATGCTATTGGTGCAGTCCCGACCCATCACGGGAATCGAGTGACCTATCATAGTGAGACACAATTTGATACAATTTGAAAGTAGCCCACATATGATAAAGAGAAGTGTTCCATCATGCAGGCTTGTGGGAAATGGAACCATTACATTCTTGAGAATGAGATGATCATCCACATCGATAATAGACCTCTTTAGTTTATAGAGACACAAGGGAATTTGTAGAACAATTTCCATCATAAGTGGTCTACATATCTGCAACAATTCTTCTTTGAAAATAGATATAAAAATGGAAACACCAATCATGTTGCATACTACCTCAGACATCTCCCAATTGTGTCATTGACTATTGTTCTTAACTCTTGTGGCCACGACACCTTTGGATGGACGCAACTATCCAAAAATGATCCAGAGTTCACCTCCACATACCATATGCTAGTTGATGGCAAGCAAGTTCCTTAATTCCACCTCCGAGACAAATTATTATGATACCTAGGCTACCTTTTTGTTCTATAAAGTGAGCATGCCAAGCTGATTTGGGAGGCACACTACAGTTAGGTCATATGACACTTTGGTGTGGAGAAAATTGTGGTCGTACTACACAAGTAATTTAATATGCCAAAACCCTGACATGATTTTGGGAAATATATCAAATCCTGCACTACCTATGCCATTACCAAGACAAGCATAAAGAAGCAAGGTTGTACACTCCTCTACCTAATCCCATCCATCTTTTGGAATCCATCTCTATGGACTATCTATCTAGACTCCCTTCTACCAAACATGGTAATGATTGTGTATTTGTGGTCGTGGACAAATTTCCTAAGATGGTTATATTGGCAATATGTAAGAAGAGTATCACAGTAGAGTACACTACCAAACTCTTCTTTAAATGAGTGTGGGTACATTTTGGGATCCCGCAGACCATTATATCATATCAAGATAGAATGACCCTGAGCACATTCTAGTCAAGTTGACACTATTGGACACCAAGCTCACCAAGTCAACTGCATTCCATCCCCAGATTGATGGCTAGACAAAGGTAATCAACAAGATGATAATGCACATACTCTGCATGTACAACTCCAAGCGTCCACCAACCTGGTATGAGAGTCTTCCATATGTGCAACATAGTTATAACAAAGCTCTCAATATCTCGAATGGTCGACGTCCCTTTCAAGTGGGTCTAGGATTTAAACCATTGTGTTTAATTGATGTTGTCATGCATCATACGACTACACAGACAGAATCCACACATGTACTATCTGAGGTTGATAAAGCAACCAGATTTATTGAATGCATCAAACACATCCGCCAGTAGGTTCACGACATCTTGGAGAAGTTCAGTTCCAAGTACAAGCAACGACATGATCAACATTGGATGCCACGAAAGTTTCAGGTGCGCGAAAAAGTGTGGTTGCATTTGTAGAAAGAACACCTTACTGTAGCACACTAGAAGCTCATACCACTTTGATACAAGCCTTAAAACATTACCAAGGTTTTTGGAGATAATATTTTTGAGCAGAGAATCCCCCCATTCCTTGGATTACACCTAGTGTTCAATGTAGACCACCTTCGGCCATATTTTCCACCATTACTAGACACACCAGACATTACATAACAACTCACACCAATAAAGATAAAATCAAACTACATGGAATAGGCCACAACTAATCGGATCATGGAAACATAGCTCAAGAACACTCAATAGTATAATATCCAAATGTAGTGGGCTATCAAAGTTGGCCAAATCTTGCACCAAGGCAATTGGCTCACTAGGGACGAAGTTCAATGAAGTTTCCCCATCTCATGGAGGTTCTCAATATAATGGGGTCCATTTCTTCCTAAGGGGGGAGGAATGATCCAAGTGGATATTGGTGGCCACCCGCCTATTCCACTTGGACCCCCACCATTATACCATTATGTCTTTCAATTTTCGTAATTGTAGAACAATTTACTATTTTTGGAAGTTTTTCAAGCCTTGAACTTCCAGAGTCATTTTGAGGCCCTAAATAATGTTTTTTTGGAAAACGAGAAAACATGAGACCTTGATTGATGTTTGCAGTCAAATTTATATTCCTTTGATATATATATTTATAACTAGGTATCGTGCATGTCAAATAGAGATTGTATGCCAAAGTTAGGACCCTAGGAAGTTGATGTGTCAATTTTACCTAATGGGGACCATAGTTTTGGTGCTTCATCTCCTAGGGTTAGGTTGTTGGATGTTTAGGGTTTTCCATTGTTTCTCAATAATAAATAGGCCTTTGATACTCATTGTAACATAGTTCAGAACATGTAGCTACCAGATATCTTCTCAGAGATAAGCCACCATCGCCTGAGCTAGTTTATTTCCATTATGTATGTAAACATATTTTAGTTCTCTGATATTAATTAAACAAAGTTTCATTTATGTTGCATCTCTGTGTTTATTTTTATATCTGTATTATGTTGCATTCCTGCATAAGTCTGGACCACATGTCCTTATGCTTTCTTCTTGTTTCATTTTGGTGGATTAATCAGGAAACTTCTATAGCCACTTTTTTGGTGTCCATGATTATCATATTTAAATCCTTCAGGGACATCCAATAAGGGAAAAAATTAGTTGTAACTCAATACCACCTTCATGGGAGTTAGTCAATTTATTCCTTTCAAAGTTACATGAGGAGGGCCTTCTTGAGGAATTCATTATTTTACCAATTGTTTTTTTAATTTTACTCTAATTGGGTTTATGAGAAAAAATAGATCTATGTTGATTTATTGCTCCATTTAACCTGCTTCCTTTACTGCTAATATGAATATGTAAATTTGTTGGTCCTTAGCTTGATTTGTGCCTTTGTTTTCATTGTTATTATCTCTTTTCTTGTGCATTAAATGCCCATTCGCCAGATGCCATGTATTTCCTTGACTTCAAGAATAGATTACAAATTCAAACTCTTCTACTTCTTTACGCCTCTTTTCCTAAAAAAAATTATTCCTTTTTTTCTTATTCTAAGAAGAAGGTCTGATCTTGCCACTTTTACACTCAATTTCTTTGTGCCCATAATTTGTACAATTATAACATTCAATGTAATTGAGAAAAGGAGAAATAAATTGTTTCTTATAAGAATGTACCTATGGGGATTTTCAAGTATGTTGTCCCTAGTTCTTGACGACTGATAAGGCTAATTTCTAACATGATTATCTCCTAGATAGGTTTTATAATGGACAACTCTATGGAAAAGAATTGTACACGAATGACATCTACCATAAAAAAAGTACAAATGAATAAAAAATAAATAAAAATAAAAATTGTACTTACTGACAATTTTTCTTTCTTGATATGGTTTGTTGTTTCTTTAATAGATTTATCTTTGAGGGATATAGTGATTTTGTTGAATTCTTTATTGACCTTCTTAGTTGTTTGAAATATTGTAAATTTCCCTCTTTTGATGTTTTTGATTTATATTTTCCTTATCTATATTGGTGTTAGGTCCTTTGATTTCATTAACATAGTTAATTGGTTCTTTGTCTTCAACCTTGTTGGTGCATGATTCTTCTTCATGACCTTGACCAGTCTTGATGAGAGGAGGTCTTTGGCTACTAAGAATATCATTTAAAATCTTGGTACTATTATCAAACATTTGATATTGATTTATCTATTCATTGGTATTTTCCAAATCATTTCTCAATGAGACAATCTCAACTTTTAATCTCTCACAAACACCTTCTCCTTCAATCAGTTAACTAGTCATCACTTCTTTCATTCTTTTGGCTTCTTCTAAATCTATTTTCAGAATAATGAAGGATGAACCTTAGATATGTGTCCTTCTTTCTGATGCTCCTTGGATAGACCCTTTCTTAAGGATGTATTATCATTTTTTAGTCTTTCATAACTATTTTCCTTGTGCTTTAGCTTCTTTGATAGGATTTATTCAATTCTTTTTGCTTCTTCTAGGTGGACCTTTTAAAGATTCACTGAATTGTTATCAGAAGAATGACTTTAGTTTTCAGAATCTTTCAATTTTTCCTTCATTCTTATGTTCTCTCTTTTGGCCTTCTTTAACTTATCTAGAGTAGTAATCAACTCTCCTTCAAGATTTACTCTATATTCTTCTTCATCTATCTCATTAGGGGAACTAACATGTTCAAATCTATGGTATATTTCACTTTCAACTTCTTTTTCTTATGAATCTAATATCTCTTTCTGATTGGCTTTAATTTCTTGAACAATATGATGATCCTATATAGCCATGAGTATAGATCCCTCTTCATCAATACTAGATGTATGTCTTTCTCTTTTTTTCTAACAAGCAATCATCTTCTAAGGAGTAAACACTTTTTCTATTTAGCTCGTAATATTTTCTCTGAACATCATGTTCTTCATTATCACTACCATTTTCTAAAATTACATATAGACATTTAGAAGAAAGATAACTTATTCTTCTACAATTAAAAAAGAAAACAAACTTACCTATGAATGTCGCTCCTTCTCCATCTTCTCTACTGTCTATCTCGAGATTTGATAAATTAGTAGCATTGTGACCTATTTCTCCACATTTGAAGTATTTGATAAGTTGCTTACATTTTTCTGATATCTTGTGTTGCCTCCTTTCGATCCGAGCTTTGTTCTTATAAGAGTCATCTCTTAATCAATCATGCTATTTGATATTCTTTAAATATATGTGTACTTTTTCGTTCTAAGAATATTTCTTGATTTCGAATGCCATGTGAGAATATTCATCATAGATGAATTGCAACTTATTGCATATCTCATTTTCACTCTCTCAACAAATTACCTTGTTAGAATTTTATTTAGACAACCCATTCAAGATTGTCTTCATATCTTCAATATTATAGTCATTCTTCTTTCCATTTACAATGGATAGCCATACATCCAACCCAAGAACCTTTAAATAGATTTTATTCTTTCCTTTTAGAGTGCATAATATGATCCATTTAATAATGATATTCCATATAATGGGGAAAGCTAATATTAGTTAGCCATGATCCCTTGAGATATAAATGCTAGTGGTCACAAACTATTATTGAATGAATCGAATTTGATACAAATTGTTAGAAACTAGGATAATATTGAGAGCGCGATGAATTAGTATTATATAATTTCCAATACTTAATATTATTTTGCTATAACTAATCAATCGCACAACAACAAAATTGATCATACATCATACACATATGAGACACATATATTTACATGGAAACCCATAAAGGGATAAAACCAAAAATATTCCTTTTTTTCCTAATTTAAATGCAACCTCCAACCAACTGTTACATCAAATTTACTGGCACCAACCAAAAGGAGACAATCATCCCCTATTCTACAAGCACCAACTCACAGGAGGCACCAACACCTTTTGAATTACAATCACCCACTTGTTAGTGCCACCAAGCCCTATTGTTTGCAAGTACCAACCTACTGGAGGCATCGACCCCCTTATCTTTACACGCACCAACCTAAAGGAAGAACCAACTCCTTGAAGTTTATAGGAAGCAACATAAGGGAAACACCCACTCCCTACATCGAAGAACCACATTGATTTTCCTTATAGATCCCTATTTTATCCATTTTTAAACTCAAACTCATAAGATTTATTTCAATTCAAACAGTTTGACTTATTTGTAATGATGTCACTTATTCAACTCTCACACAACTAGATATTTTATTGCAACACAAATATGCTTAGACCTGTAATACTTTATATTTTTGTTCTCATGTTATATGAAGCTCTTATTCTCTATCTCAAATATGAAATATTATTCCCTAAATATAGACTACATTTTCATAAGAATTTTCAATTGTATCCTATGGTATACTCATTGGTTCTTGATGTCATTTTTTCTTCCTCTACAATATGGTTCACACCTCTTATCCCAACATCTCTTAAACAATAACTTAACATAATTGTTTCTTTTGGAGTTCCTCTCATTTTCATTCACAATATGCATTTCAAATATACACCAGCCAAATTCATTTGGTTTTTTTAACGATATAAGTTAAACATCCTCTTCACTCTTCATTTTTCCTATGATTTGTTCTTTAGGTAAAGTGAGAAGGTAATCGCGTCACACAAAGAGAGAAAAATAAAAATAAACTCAACTCTCTTGCTTTGGTTCTCTGTATTTAATATACTTGATTTGGTTTAGATGCGCACTCAATAAACTCAGTGACACGCACATCATCGCCATTGAATTTGTATTTATAGTTTATGGTTTATGATGTAATGGCTTATATAGGACCAACATGAGGAGTTTACTGGCCCCCATAAATTAATAATCATGGGTTGTCACCTTCAATAAATTCAATGTTGAACCCATTATTTACACTAAATTTTCATGTACTTTTTTGATAGGGTCAAGGCCACATGACATTGTTCCAATCACTTTTTCCCTTGGGGGCTACGAGGGGTTTGAATGTAGTTGACTATACTCCGAAGTTTTCTAAAGTTGTCTCAAGTTTGAATCAAGTTGTCTCTGATATATTCACTCATTGTATACAACATTATGAAATTGTTGGGTTGTATTATTGAACATATTGTATTGGGTTCATTGTACTCTCCGCTAAACTTTTTATGAGAATCTAATAGAAGAAGAATTTGAAAGGGTTTCCCCCTTATGGGATTTTTCCCTGGTCTTAGACCAAATCTGGTGTCTCTTGTTTGTGTGCTAATTGTCTTCTTTTTCATTTCTTATATTGTTCTATCTTCAATTATTGTTGATGAATGAAAACACTAATTGCAACTTGGACTATTGTTAATATTGATAATTTAAGTTTGGAATTGGGCTAAAGTATGTTAAAATTGGCAACTAGGGCCAAACTCCATGTGGGTCATCTTTTTTATGGCAACTAATATTTTTCTTGGATTCCTCTCGTCGAGACGTGTAGGATTGATCTAACGATCATCCAGTTTCGACATGAATTCATGGAGATATGAATTTATTTGTATTTCTTAACAATTTGTCAAGGTCGGCCAGCAATTAAAATAGTGTTGCACACCCCCAGATAAACCTCAATGTCGAATATAAATAGAGGAGCCCTTGAGGCATTAGCACACTCATCTCATTTCCACATCTATTTTCTCTCCTTGTCTCTTGGGTATGTGAAGGAGTAATAAGACTCTCTCTCATGTGGGAAGAAGAAAGAGGACACAGTTAGGGAAACAGTTCTAGTAGGATGCAAGAAGGTACAACAAATTTGTTTTGGGGGTTGGAGGACTGTGTTGACCAGCGCATAGGCTCCTTTGACTACGGATTTGTGTGGGTAACCACTCCTAGGCTTACCGCATTGCTAGACAACCTACGTTGACTTATTGGAGGACATCATTGACTGGTTAGGGTTGAATGTAGTATTTCTATAACATTGACTGTTGTTTTGACATCCTTCCATTGACAGTTTTGGGTTTCTATCTACCAGTGTTGGAGGTCGAATTCTCCTAGGTTTTCTTGAGGACATTTGGGAGCTAATTGATCATCCTTGTTATTGTTGTTCAAAGGTTTCATTATTGCTATTGGAAATCACAAATTTGTGATATTGTAATGTCTCTCTCTCTCTCTCTCTCTTGTTGAATTATTGAAGAATATATAAGAATTGATCAAAGGGTTTCCCTGCATTAGGGTTTGCCCCTGCCTGGTGCCACATGTTGTGTCCCTTATCTTGGATTGTCTTCTGTTGTTTTCTTTTGTGTTCTATCGTCATTTTACTATCATGTTAATGTGATTGCTATACTAGAAATTGAAATTGGGCTAATAAGAAAATTTGAAGCGAATTTTTCCTAAGCATGGAACATATCATATTTTAAATGGTATCAGAGTTGAGGTGAAGACAAATCCCAAGCAAGAGGAAGAGAAATCACTAAAGATACTTGGAGAAATTCAACATGCTTCATGGTTTCCTCATCACACTTCCCTCCCAAAGACAAGCTCCATGAGAAGTCGCAATGGAAGATGTCTCTTGAGCTGACATTAGAAGAGCAGGAAGTGTTGGGCTATGTGAGGGGCAGAATTATGGAGACTCCATCAAATGCACCAACTGCTATAAGGAACAAGTACACTAAGGGTGAACTCAAAGCAAAGAAGATCATCCGGGACTGAATTGACAAGCGTCTGGTGGCCTATATTTCTGAAGATGAACACCTCCAAGGAGATCTACGATAGATTGGTAAGATTGTTTAAAGTTAGTGATGCAAATCAAATTTTGTTCCTCAAAAATAAGCTAAAGGACATTAAAAAGGGAAAGGATGAGGATATTCAATCCTACTTCTTAAGGATCATTGAGATCAAGAATGATTTCTTATCGATTGGAGAAGTCATTTCTGAGAGGGAACTAACTATCAGTACCCTTGGAGGGCTCCCATTCGAATGGTATGTATTTAGAACCACTCTTCTCAACAATGATCGAATTCCAAGATTTGAGGAATTTATGGCAAGATGCATTTAAGAAGAGACAAGGATGGTGGAGTAAGAAATGCCTTCAAGCAAAGGCAATCCAACCTCTTTCTCCTCTCATTCCAAAAGGAGAAATAATTCTGGGTCTAAAGGTCACTTCAAAGGAAAGACCAGGTCGAAAGCTGGAGGAAAGGGAAGATGCTTTGTTTGCAATTCCACCTATCCTCTATGTGAGGGACTATCCAAATATAAAGGACACATCACATGATGATGTTCAAAACCACTCTCGTGGCAAATTCAACCACAATCAAAGGAATGGAAGGTTCAATGGAAAAGGAAAGAGGAATGCGGGAAATCAAGGAAGTGGTCAAACCTTGAAGAAAGCAAGGAACTCCAGGTATGAATGAAATGTTGTTAACAATAAGAAAGATGAATATTATCTGATATCGACCCCCTCAACTACCCCTCCTCGAGATTCATTGGAAATTGGCTTATCTATAGGGTGCCTAAAGGCACTCCACTAGTTACAAGGAAGCTATCTCTAATCTGATAAAGAAGGAGACAACCTTGGAGATTATTCTTGGAGACAATTCCACCTATCCCGTAAAGGGTGTAGGGAATGTTACTCTTCAATTAAATTGGGGTAACACAATTCATTTGCAAAAATCCCTATATGTACCTGATCTCAAGAAGAACCTGGTGTCCATTTCAGTAATGGAAGATAAAGGATACAAGGTGGCCTTCATCGATGGCAAGGTACGTGTGTGGAAAAATAATTTTAAAGATTATTTCACTCTTGGGTTTTGAGTTGGCTATTGATATTGAGTTGGACGAAGTCCATTGGGAGTCATTGTTATATGGAATTTGTATCTACGGATAAAAACATTTTCCCTAAGTTGGTAGCTACACTTAGACAACAAGAAGAAAGTAGTTTAACCTTTTCCTATAATAGATAGATGAGATGAAGGAACTTACTTGTAATCTTTTGCTTCCTTGACCTCCTTTGAATTTCTCTTGTTGCTCCCACTTGAACCAAATCTGCTCAATTGGTACCTGTGTCAATAGAAATAGAAACGAAAATGATCAAAGCATACATGATCTATCTACTATAAACCAATGTAATTGACAATATTGAAACACATAATCATCATAGATATGAACAAGAATATGAGAAAATGAACAAATAACTTTATTAAGGTAGAAGAAAGAGTTACACCAAAAGCGGTTTGATCCCATGTGACTCATCCAACTTCAGTCCAACCCGTCACACCAAAAGCACACCAATATAGCAGCATAACCTTACTTGACATGAACTCAAATCTCAAACCAAGGGTATTTCTCTACAATCTTCAAATTCCAGCCCCCTGATCACTATGATGAGCAGTCAGTTTATAGGGAAATGGAGGTGGTTTTGTCATAAATTAGGGTATTGAATGGTTTTCCAAAATTGGAGTTAGTTTACATGGAGCAAGGGATGAAAGGATAGGAGGTTAATTGATCCATAGCCTATCCAAATTCAACCTCATAGGATGAGATAAGAGTTGGGCATCCTTCTAAAATGCTCTAGACTCAGAGAATATTCCTAGAATCCAATGTAAATTTCACTCATTCTCACCCTGTGCGGATCAAAGAGGTCCTAAGTACACTGTAGTGAAGGCCTGAATGGGCCTACCTACTTTGTAGCATAGTTACCCTTGACCGAGGCTGCACTGGTTTCCCAAGGAGGCATTTCAGTAGGGTCTCATCCTAGGAAACTTTCATGGATGGATGCATTCAATTTGATGACTTGTCTAGGGCATGTAACAACTGAATTAGGGTTTGATGAGCCCTAATTGTACTGATTTGAATGTCTGGAGTGATGTGCCCAAATAGACTCATAACAGTTTCCCCCTAAAACATGAAGTCGAAAATTATAATGTTGAGTGATATGCTTTATGATGTGTTGAGGATGATTTGAAGCAGAAGGTGACTTGCATCGATTACAATACATAACATCATGATATTTTGACCTCTTCCTGAATTGTTGAGGCAAGGCATACCCATGCTCAACATATAAAATTTTCATTACATGTACATAAATCAAATAGTCGTCTATAGATATAGACCCATGATAGAATGACTATTTGTGTAAAGCCATCGTACAAATGATTTAGTACTCTCCCGAAATTGCAGCTTGAATGGATGAAACTAGATCCAGGATCTTCTATCTCATCCAATCATTCGTTCAAGTACGAGCCTAACCATGTGAATATGTGATCTGAAGTCGAACATGGGAAGACATCATCTGATTACCAACCAATGATATAAGTTATTAGTAGATGTGAGAGAAATCATTGATAATGATAATGATTCTCAACGTACTATAGTACATTTTCCACGGTGTGAATAGATGTTTTGATGTCGAACACCATACAAAGTCTTTCAGTCGAAGGCCAATGATGTCAACCTGTCGTCGGAAGCGAGAAACTTGCCATTGATGCATGCAAGGCCCAAGGTATTTGAAGGGTGTTTCTAAGTCAACCTCTTGGATAATGTGTTGTTGTCGACAAGAAGAAACGCATTGCAAGAGGACCTTGATGTATCCCCCATCAATGACACAAAATGAGTGTAATGATTTTGAAGACAGAATGTGACTAACGACACAAGGTTCAAGAATGGCAATCATGAAAATGAAGGTTTATGAGTATTTCAAAGATCAAGTTTACTGAGTGACTTCTCTTAAACATGTCGGCGACATTGAATGAATTGGAAGTGTTAGGTTCCTATACCAATAGGTTTCATTTTTCATGATTGACTATGCAAGTTCCAAATATGTTCATCCTTGCATGCTGCAAAGGTTCCATATTTTGTAAACAAAAGAAGAAAATTAAAAAATGTAAAGAGGGCATGCCCTAAAAGAAAAATCAAAGGGAAAAAAGAGTAAATTGGTCGGAAAAAATAATAGAAATGAACCCCAAACCAAAAGACCAGGAAAGTGGCCAGTCAAAATGCCACTGCTATCTTATTTGCAAGTCCACAATGTGCAGATACTGCTGCTTATCACACTTGATGGATGGCCCAACAGTTCAATCTGGACCATTCCATGTTTAAAATTGTTGTTGTAGAATAGAGAATGAATATCTATCCAAACAGTTTAAGCTGGGAAGATGTGTAGATAGGTAAAAAAAATAAGGAGCCCAACTGTTTAATCTGGGCCCTTGGAAGAGATAAGGGTAGATTTAGATAGGAGGGTAGTCAAAAGAAAGGACGAACTCCAGGGTTTGCAAGTTCAAGTGCACCCAATCAAAAGGGAGAAAATATGTTAGGTGTGTTAGGCTGGGCAAGTAGTTTGAGGTTGCAGAAGCAAGTGTTTGATCACTATTTGTCTTGTCAAGAAGGACCCATCTCATTAATGACACAAGTACCAAGGCAGTTGTTTGGTTGCATAAACAATGGAAGCATGACTAATTCCCCTTTCATTCCCCCAGAAATCTCTGACTAACATCCCCTCAAGGACTTTGGGATCTTCCCAATAGTCCTGTTTCACTTCATTCTAGGAGAAATGTTAAGTTGAACTCTGAGTTTACTTGGTTGTAAGAAGCCACATTTCTTGTGTAAAAATCATCATTCCAAACTCCTTTCATTTCCCTATGCCTAAGTTTCATTCCACAAATTTGGCATTCACTCATGTTGTTTCATTTCACAAAGTCATACTAACCTATAACTCTATTATTTAGCTCCCTAAAAACATTTTCCTACCCCTATCATACAAAAAACTATATAAAAAACCCAAAAACATCTAAAATTCCCTACCCCGTGGCACTATAGCCATATAACCTAAAGTTCGGGGAAATGCTAAGTTCATTTGGGACTTGTATTAACCCCTCCACGTCCATTTGCCTAGGATTAATCTAACATTCGGTTAGTTTAATAACTATATTAACCCCCCGACTAAACCCTTTCCACTTGTTCAAAACATAAAACCCAATTTTCCAAAGTTTAACTCGCCACATTAACAAGCAATATTAATAATGTTCCGCAAGTGCCACGCCTGAAGTTGCTCGCCGCCCATCGCGTCCCGTCCTCCCTCCGATCCACTGCCCGTTATCCAATGGTTGGCAGCCATATCGAAGCCCCTCATCTACCGGAGGTTAGCGTCCAGGGGATTGGCGGTATTGCTGTCGTACCCTCGCCACGCGTTGATCTCCCAGCGTGATCGGAGCCCCCCTCTGCAATACTGCCCCGAGCCAAAAGCAGTGCGGGGAAAACTGGAAACCGCCCGCCAGCTGCCCCCTGACGTCAGCTCCCACGTCACCGATGATGTCACATCCACGTCGGCCCCCCCACTCTGTTGCAGTACCGCCACATCACCCGCTGACATCAGCGCCCCATCACCGTCCTCGTCAGCTGCCATGTCACCGTCCCATACCCGTTGTGCGCCAAAATACATCATGTTGACGTCATCAATCAAACGCGCCAAAAAGCGCTGAAATGTCAAAATTTTGTTAAAAAGCGTGAAAATGACCATTTTGTTTCAATTTTATTGGTTCACTAATGGAGTGCCCTACATGCTTTTATGACGAATTACTGCCAGAACTCAAATTCGTTGACCAAGCTAGTTCTTCTTGCAATCTCGACCCCTCATCTCAGCACTGCACCAGTCAAATTGCCCTCTGCGCCATTGAAACAGGTATTTACCCGTCCGTTCGCCTGCAAACCCTATTTTTTCCGCTCTTTATCCTTTAAAGTGGTTTGGGCATCTGCAAATTAAGACTAAAAGAACTCAAGCACCTAAAAGTTCACCTGTAAATTCGCTTGTTGCCCCCCCTGTACAAAAGGAACCTGGCAAACCTGCCCTCCTCTGTAAATTCACTATAAAGCGCATTTTAAACTTGTTTCTCCCAGCAGAATCTCCAAATTTCCCATTGACTGAGTGCATTGACCAAATTTCTTTGCCAAAGATCCCATTGCCCTTGTATAGCTGGTCTTCTAAGTTATCTCTGCACAATATTTTCTTCCTGAGAATTTTACTTCTTGAACTCGTTTCATATTAAACTTCAAGCAGCAAATTCCTTGGGAGAAGTTTCATATTCCCTGTTCTATTGACAGTTGTTGCACACAAGATAGAGTTTCAAATTGCAAACACTCAGAATTTTAAAATGGCCACTCCAGCAGCACTGAATATCACTCCTCTCAATGCACCTCACAAGGAACTTGAAGCATTGCCTTTGGCTGATAGGGACCACTTAATTCAAGACTTGGTTGGGGACAGAAATCACTTACAGACCTTCTGCCAGCTGAGAAACAGTTTCTTGAACAAGTGTGATATATATGGAATATGGGAATCAAACTTGCCCATTTACTTCCTCCCTTCTGTCAACATTTTCCCTGAAATAATCCACCTCTGTGCTGAAAACCATGAGCCAAATCAAAGAGCAATCAAGTCTCCATCTGGGAGCATCCTCTTCCATATAACTCCTGATTCAATCAACCAAATGCTAAACTTCAAGCAAACTCAGCTTCTGGTCCCTCTCTCTATGAAATTCCTGCTTGATGAAGGTCCTAAACTCTCCAGCTCAGAGATAGCCCAAATTGCCAAAGTATTCATGAGAGCAGACCACCAGCCGACAGGGCCACCTCCTTTTCTCTATATGGATTTCAATGAAGTAGGCAAATTACTTGTTGATATGATCTCTTATGTGCTGGCTTTCAAAACAAGTGAGCACATTGATGAAACTATACTAGTCATGCTGTCTGCATATAGCCCAGGACAACCCCCTGCTGTCAAGTACAATTATGCCAAATTCATCTCCAATAAGATACATGACCAACTAATGAAACTGGATAGGGAGGGAGTCTTCAAATACTCTTCTTACATCTACCATTTATTCATGTATTATTAGCCAGACTACTTCCAATGCCCCATCAAAAGATTGGACCCTAAAGGAGAAAAGATGTCTATAATTTTCTGGACCTCAGTCTTTCATGAAGCCCACAATTCCCCCTACTCTTATTGTGAGTTCATTGACCTGTTTGTCTATCTAGTTTCTTGTCTCCTGAAAAGAGCTCCTCCTACTAGGCTATCCTATGACATGCATAAAATATTGCAGCTTTCAAAGAACTACAAAATAGGTGATTGGTACTTCTACCAGAATCACACTGTCATTATGATCTATGGTTGTGAGCTCTGTCCCTACAGGCTGCCAAGATATGTGCCAATGAGACTATTTTCCTTGGAATAATACAGGGAACTCATTAACTCAGATTTAACTCATTTTCATAGTGCCAAGAAAAAGGCTCACCTGAAATTCAAAGACCAACTAGGCCCCTTTATCATGAACAAGAAAGAAGGTTGGCAAGATGCTGATCAAATATTGAGGGTGAAACTCAAGTTAAAGAGGAGTTTTTGGTGGGTCCCTTATGACCGAGATGGCTTTATCAATGCCAGAAGAATAAAATATAGGCTGTCAGCCTATGAGCATTGTAAAATCCCACAGTTTGAACAATTTGCTAATCAAGATGAGTGGGTGCAAGATACACTAGTTGAAGAATTCACCCAAGAAGAAATAATGGAGAAAAATGTGAAAGATTTGGAAAAAACTCTTAACTTGGATTCTTGTGAGCAGGTGACATTCAAACTGCCACAACAAGTCGGAGAAGGCACATCAACTGCTCCAGCTTCACGAGCCGCCCAAGAAAAGTCTACACCAGCAATAGGTACATCAAAAGGAAAGGAGGTAATGGATGCACAACAAGAAACAGTGACTGAACAGCCTACTACCTCAAAAGAGCAGGGGCAAGGGCAAACCCCTCCACAACAGACTGAGGCACCACAGGTTCCAGCATTACACACACCTGTTAATGAGGAAAGGGGCAAGAAACAAGATAGGGAAGAAACTACACCTGCTAGTGGCTCAACACAGCAGCCAGAGGCCAAAAGGCAAAGAGTTGATCCTTAAGTTGAGGAAGAAATTAGTGAAGAAATCACAGAGAGTCCGAGGAGGGAGAGAGAAACAATTCAGCAAACAACTACCAGCTCATTCTAGCAAGAGCAAGGCAGGCAGCATGGTATGGAGGTGTCTTCCTCAAGGCAGCAAAGCAAGCAACCACCTGGCATTAAAGGAACTTTCATGGAAATAAAGGCCCAAAATGAGTTGTTAAGAGTACAGCTGTATAATCAATTCCTCAAAGCGACACCTTCCAAATGGCAGAGATTAATGGCAGCCTATGACTTTAAGGAGGAAAAGATGATTCTGAGTCATTTTAAGCCTAAGATACCACAACCACAGACAGCTGCAGACTATATAAAGACCAACTTAGAGGTCCTCTCCAAGGACATACACCCGATGGACCAAATAGAGCTTCACAAGCAAATAGGTGAAATGGTTTATGCCACTCTAGCAGACAAGGCTATGTTGGCCCATCAACTGAAGGAATCATTAAAAAATACAAACACTCAGTTGAATTTGGAGAGGATGTCCTCCTCAGCCAAAGATAACAGAATAAAGACATTGGAGGAAATTATTATGGATCTAGGGCATGATCCTAAGGATGCCAAGGGCATCAAGGCCCTTATGAAGAAGAAAGAAGATGATATTATTGCACTCAAAAAACAAGTGAAGCTGCCTGCAAATATCCACCCTCAAACTACAGAACTTGTGCAAGAGAAAGAAGCTGATGATACAATGGATCTGCACATCAGGATGAATCAAAGAATAATACAGATGGAGGAATATTTGGAGAGAGCATTGCAAGGAAAGCAGGGAGAGTCGACCTCCCAGCCACCTCAAACATCTCCAACTGTTGTCATTGTTCCTCCCACACAAGCAGCAGCAATCCCTCCTGTCATTTCAGCATCCACAACAGCTACATCAACTACAGATGGTACAACAACAGCAACAACAACACCCGAATCTAGCATGAGTATGGAAGAGATGATGAAAACAGTCAGAGAGCTAGAAGTTCAAGTGACAGAGGTGAAAGAGGCCAAAGAAAAGTTGGCCAAGCTGGAGGCAGCCTATGATAAGTCCAAGATGACAGTGGCTAAGAAACAAAGAGAAATAAAAGCCTTGGACAACAAAATAAAGGCCTTAGAGAAGGAGCTTACTTTAGACAAGACTCTAGCTGAAATCAAGAAGATTTTGTGGGCCAAAATTAACCAGTCAATCACTAACCAATGGCAATCGATTCAGGCCATACATGAACAAATAGAATTGATAGGCCTAGCTCAATTTGAGACTCAAAGGGCTAGAGTAGCATTGGGAAATATGCCTGAGCAGGCCAATAAAATGATTGATTTCCTAAACACTCATACCAAAGAGGAATTGGTAGCATTAGACATCAGTAGCAGGACAGATACTATTCTGACAGCAAAAAAGGTGCTGACCATGAAAATTTTTGTGTAGACTCTAGAAAGAAAGTGTCAGGAAATACAGGCAGAAATAAATGACTTCAAGATAAAAATGACATCATTGCAGAGCAGAGGATTACCCAGCCTATTGACTAGTGCTGGAAAACTACTGACCTATGAACAGTATACTACCAGAATCAATAACTATGTTTCCAATCAGATTATAGCATCCTCTAGTACCTCAGAAGAAATAGGGCCTCCCTTTGGACATACTCTTTATGACAAATTAGAAAACCTGTTTTACATTGAACATGAGATAAATCATATTTTTGAGGTCCCACCTAACTTTTATAGATATACTGGAGCTGATGAAACACTCATAAAGATACGAAGACATCAGCTACCTCTAGATGATTGGTGGCAAGCAATGCTGGAAATTCTACCTAGGTAATTTGATTTCTGTTCCCTTTTGATCAGCTACAGATTTTTGGTCGGCTACAGGTCAGCAAACTTAGATACAAGGGCCACCTGTCAAGCAGTAAAAACAACACAAGGAAAGGGTCAAACTATGACTACAACTCATTAATAAAACACCAAGTATGGACAGCAAGACAACAGAAGCATGACCTGCAGATTAAAGATGCAGCTCTTGCCGCCTCCTTCAATCCGGAAAGTCAAATATCTCTGACAAATTGGACAGCTATGCACACCAACAATTACTGCAGCATTTATTTCCCTCATTTACTTCTTTTGAAGAGTTGGTAAAGAGAGTTATTGCATGTTGACTTATCTGCAAGATATTTTGTATCTCATTTTTGTACAAATACCTCCCCACAGAATGTATTAGGGGTTGGTGATTTTCTCTCTGGACTGCGCTGTAAATTTTGAGACTCTTTAATACAAATGGTTGTTGAAGTTCACTGTTTCTGGACAATTTGAAGGTGGATTTAATGTTCTCGGACCTGCTACAGAATTCTTGTGTCATTCTATGGATCAATAAGTTATTCTAAACTATGTTTTATGTTTTCTGTATTCACAAATTTCACATATGTTCCATAATCTTGGTAACAGAGAAGAAGAATAGCTCGGGATTTGTTTAAATACACCCTGTGTTCAATCTCTGTTATTTATCATGTTTTCTTCAGAATTAGTCATAAATATGAATTCTTAACTGCTCATGTTTGCACTAATTCCTTCATTTTGAATACTGTTTAGGAATCCTTAATTGCTCCTGCATAATATTCATTCACTTTCCCTCTGCCAGTATAATGAATGATCCTTGATTGCCTTTCATTCCCTGACTTCATTCCATCATTTCCAGATTTGAAAATTGTTCATAGATTGCCTATCGTGCTCTGTAGCATTACCATTTCCCCAAGAAACACCTTTCATTAGTACACCTTCATTGACTCCATTGCCCAATGAAACAGATCGTTTTAGACTTACACCCAGCTCCGCTTAAAATCACCATCCAACAAACTTAAAACCAAACCCTGTTCATCATAACTAGCCTAAAATACTCCAAAACAAAGCTAAATTACAAAGAGAGGGCCCTCTCTAGTTGCAGGTAGGCTAGGACCTGTAGCTAAAAGATTGGTTAGTGGTTACCTTCGCCGTATTCCCTTCAGGAGGCAGGGAACAACCTGAGTGATAACATCATTGGTGACTCCACTGGGGAACTTAATCAATTTCCCTGTTTCAACGTATTCGAAGGAAAGCTCAAGGCCTCTCATGTTCCAAAAGAATTTTCTGTAAGATATTGTCTAAAGTTGTGATCCCTAAACATTCCCAGAAAAACACCAAAAACAAATTTAGAAGCTAGCTCCAAAGAACAAAACTCGGTACACTAGGTAAAACCTTGACCCAGATCCTCCAACTATTTTTGAAAACCCCAACTTAATCCCTAAGACCCTTAGGAAACCAGAAGAACAACAAAAATCTGTTGATTCAAACCTTCAAACCATTCAACAAAACTATATCCCAACTCCTGCTAAAGCTTCATTCCATCCTCACATTATTGTTGCTTCCCCTAGTTCTTCATCCACTTCTCAAAGCACCTTCTCCACTCCTCCATCTACAGCACATATTTCTTCATGTGTCCCTGTTGTTCTAGCTGTCCCATTTCTTCCTGTTGCCTCATTTATCCCTGTAGATATGGCCAACCATTATGCTCCTTTGCAGTTACCTGCCAATCCAGGGGCTATGCCTCAAGATTATCAAAGTAAGATCACTTACTTTGATGGTGGTAGTTCCTATATAGCTCAACAACACACTAAGAAAATGCCAGACTATTTTGAAAATTATGAAATTGATGATGATGATGTGAGAATGAAGATCTTTGTCCAAAGTCTAACTGGTGATGTGAGGACCTGGTTTAGGACACTTGCTGCAAACTCTCTAGCAAACCCTGAGGCCCTTTATCAATCCTTTTTAAATAGATGGGAAAAGAAGAAATACCCTTTACACATTTTAACTGAATATGACAACTTGAAAAGAGGCCCACAAGAAACCGTTCAAGACTATTGTGCAAGGTTCAATAATGTTTATAGTGTCATTCCTCAGAACCTTAGACCTCCTCCTAACTTGGCCTTGATCAAATTCCCTGATGGATTTGATCCTGACATGACATATCAGTTGAGGGAAAGAGCCCCTCCAAGCTTAGCAGACATGTAGAATATAACTGTTAGTGTGGAGGCAAACCTTATTGCTAAACAAAATAGGGCTAGAACTGAAAGAAGAACAACATTCAAAGAAGAACCTTCAACATTTGAACAAAAACTAGATGCCATCATCAAAGGGATGGATAGATTAGGAGATAGGGTAGATACCATTGAGAGAAAATCATCTTGGGAGGGTCAAACAAGTAACACAGCCAGGAATCCAAATTTTAGAAAAAATCAAAACCCTACTACTGGAAGGGCTGGCCCTTATCAGAACATTAGACCCCCATTTCAAGAGAATTATTCGGAGGCCTCAACCTCTAGTGAACCGACAGAGGACCCTCACATTAACTTAATGGGTTTAGATAGCGAACAACAAATTTTCCTAACACAAGACGACCAAGAAGTCCATAACATCAATCAATTCCAAACCAAGTCTGGAGAGTCATTTGATTTTAGGGAAGGATATGATGCAACAGTCTATGAGGTTCATAAATAGTACAAATTGAGAAGCAGAACCATAGATGTGCCTCAATCTACCAAGCTGAAGGATACCATGCAGCCGAAGAAAACAACATAAAAAGATGTCTGGATAGAACCCTTTGATAAAACAGACCCAGACCCAAAGGAAGTCACTATGGAAGATGTATTAGACTTACAACCTTCAAGAAACCAGTCATACACATCCCATTTTTCAAAAGAAAATTTGAATCACCCTCTTGAAAATAGTTTCAAATCAGATGTACCTCATAATAGCACTCATAATCAAGAGAAGATCACTGAAAATTCAGCTGAAAATGAAAAATTTGCTGCCCATAATGTAAAGATTCACATAGAAAAACCTTTTAACTTAGAAATAGAAATTGGCAAGTTTAAAATAGCTATTTCTCTCTATGACTTGGCCAAACATGAGGTGTACAGACAACAAATCAATAGGTCTCTACAAATACCAGAGAATAAGGATGCATTCAATGTTCTTGATGATCAACCAGAACTAATTTTTGGTCCTGAAGTCAATGGTAAAATGGTAGATGGAGGAGTTCCTCCATTCTATGTGAGTTTAAACATTCATGACAAAGTGCTGCATAATGCCATGTTTGATTCGGGAGCCTCCCATAACCTAATGCTTAAGTCTGTGATGGAAAGACTGGATCTAGACATCACAAGACCCTATAAAGACTTGTTCTCATTTGATTCAAGCCAGGTTAGGTGTATAGGCCTAATAAAAAAACCTTTGTGTATCTTTAGTCCAATATCCAGCTAAGACAATCTTAATGGATGTGGTGGTAGCTGATATCCCACCTAAGTATGGTATGCTTTTGTCCAGATCTTGGGGCGCAAAACTCCAAGGATCTTTGCAACTGGACATGTCCTATGCCACTATTTTAGTCTTTGGCCAGCCAAAGAGATTGTACCAGGAAACATTGCTGAAATATGTGGTTAGCAGTCAAGAAAAACCCCAAAACTTCCCCATCTATTCTATGCATTCCGACATGGATTCATTCATTTTGTACAATGCTGACACGTGTCGCAAAACTGATGTCAAACTCCCAATGACAGCACAAACAAAAAGCCTAAATGAACAATCTAGTGCCCTAGATCAAAAAATTCTGGATGTGATTGATACAACAAAGAAAAATGACATATCATATGAGTTGCAAAAGCCAAACCTGCCCACTGAACAAGCTTCCAAAACTATTGAGGATAGTCACAACCAACAGATCTTATGGTACTTAGATTTTGATGGGTCAGTGAACAAATTAGGAGCAGGGGCTGGGGTTTGGATACACAACATGCAAAATGAACATGCTCGAGGTCATGCATATAGGCTAAATTTCAGATGTACAAACAACATGGCCGAATATGAAGCCCTTCTATTGGGTCTCAAATTGATTAGTAGGGGCAACTAGAATTTCAATACTAGGGGACTCAGATTTGATTATACAACAGATGAAGGGAAATTTTGTTACAAATGATCTCAGGCTGAGGTCTTATAGAGGAGCAGCAACTGAATTACTTAATAGTTTCTTAGAATTTCAGCTCACTAAAATTCCAAGAAACCACAATTTACATGCACATATTTTGGCAACTTTTGCCAGCACTTGCAAGCTTCCATTTGAGCCCAATCACCATTTCACAGCTGAAATCAAACACAGACCTGTTGCCCCAGATAATGTAAAAAACTGGCAGGTGTTTGAAAATGATACACATATAAATAATTTCCTGACTTTGAAAGAAGAATTTTCAAGTATAAACATTGACACAAGCACCATTGAGGATCAACAACAAACATACCAAAGTGAGCAAAGCATATCAGCTGAAACAGCAAATATGATTTTGCATCCAACAAACTTTGACTGTGCAAATTTACAAGAGCTTAAACAAACAGATTTTAATGAAATTATTGAGGAAGAATCTGAAGTAATTGAACTAAAGGATAACTTCCTACCCACATGCTTAACTCCCTTGGAGGACATATTTGATTCAAATGGCATTCCTAGAAAGCTAAAGATGCAACCTCACAATGCAGAAATTGAGGACTGCAATATTGGGACCACAGAAAATCCCAAAATGATAAAACTCTCCAAAGCATTGCCTGCTGATCAGAAGTTAAAATACATTGACTTGTTTAAAGAGTTCCAAGATGTCTTTGCCTGGAGTTATGAGGACCTCAAGTCCTATGATACTTCAATCATCCAACACACTATACCCTTGAAATAAAATCAAAAGCCTTTTAAACAAAAGCTTAGAAGGGTGAATCTTGTCCTCCTTCCCCTGATTGAAAAAGAAGTTAAACGAATGTATGAAGCCGGAATCATTGCACCAATCAGGTTCTCAGAATGGATTTCAAATCTAGTGCCTACTAGGAAGAAAAACGGAGAGATAAGACCGTGTGTTGACCTAGGAAATTTGAATAAAGTATCCCTCAAAGACCATTACCCTTTACCAAAAATGGATCATATCCTACAAAGGGTAGTGGGAGCCTCTAATATCTCATTGCTAGATGGATTCTCAGGATTCAATCAGATTTTAGTTCACCCGGATGATCAAGACAAAACTGCCTTTACAACACCTTGGGGAACCTTCAAATATGTCAAAATGCCTTTTGGACTCAAGAATGCAGGGACCACATTTCAAAGAGCATTGGATATAGCCTTTGCCATAGAAATCCATGATTCGAGGAAGGCAAATTGTTGGGGGGCGATATGTCTGGAAAGGATTGGTTTGAGCCGGCTGGCAATGGTCTTCGAAATGATCTTGTAAAGGCAGTTGCACAATGAGATAGGCCTGTAATCATAAGGAAGAAGGGGAGTCCGATTTCGGAATGAGAGCTAAAAAGGTCGTGTTGATAGCGTGGTAGATAGATCCAGAATTTCTGCTCTCTTCCACGACCTTCAGAAGATCCTACCACAGAATATCATAAAAGGCTAAATAAAATTCTATGGTCCACCCGTCTGGACCAGGGCTCTTATCTTTTTTGAACCATTTTAGTATACCTTCCAGCTCCCCGGTAGTAACCGGAGCATTAACAAGCTCCACATCCTCCTCCTCAACAAATCTCGGAAAATGACTCGCCACTTGAATGATATCTGGTAGATTGGCTTCAGGTGGGCATCTGTATAGCTCACAGAAGTGGGATATGCCCAGGTGAGCAATCTTGTTAAAAGAGTCCGCCATATCTCCTGCTGGAGTAGGAAGTTTCCAAATGGTATTGAATACCTTTCTGCCTTTGGCATAACTGTGGAACTTTGAATTGTCGTCTCCTGCTTGTATCCAAATAGCCCTACTTCTCAATCGCAAAGATTCTTCACACTCTTTAATAATGCTGGCCTTTTGGTTTTCCAATTCTATCAAACGACTCTTGTCCGCTGCGGAGATAAATCCCAGTCCCCGTTCATCCGTTAAAGCGCTCAGCTCTGATTCAATGATGATAAGATGATAGGTGTCTCGGGCTTGCTTATCCTTTGCCCATTTAATCGAGAGGTGCTTAATCTCGGTGAGATTCCTGCAGAACCCTTTTGCAAATGATTTTGTGCCATTAATGGGATGATTTACCCAATATTCAGATATCATCTTGACATATGTTGGGTCCTTCAGCCAAGTATGATTGAATTTGAATGGGGCTTTTGGCTTCTTGAAGGGACCCTGAATTTCCAGATAGATAGGTGAGTGATCCGAAATGCCCCCCGTGCCCACCCATTGCTAATAATGATGCAGCCTCTGAAGAAGTGTGTCCTTCATAATAAATCTGTCCAGTCTGCGGACTAGTGCAGCATCTCCCACTATCCTATTTCTCTAGGTAGGAAGAAGTTTTTGCATGGGGACATCCACAAAATTTGTCTGTTCTAATAGGCTTGTCAAATAATCTGAGATTTGATCTATTTGCACCGTTGATCCCCAAGATTCCCTAAATCCCAAAGAAAAATTGAGATCCCCACCAATAATAGTCTTCTCATCATTCAAAAGATTGAGATGGAGGTGCCTCTGTCATAATTGTTCTCTCTGATTACAAGGGGCGTAAACATTCACAATCCTTAAGTTCATTCCCAGATCGGCGGTGAAAATACCCATCCCCAGGTAGCCTGCCTCCCCCCCCAAGAGGCCTCCACCTTAATGGTGCGCGAGTTAAATCCAATGTCCAGACCACCAGAGCGCCCAGCAGCGTCGAGGGCAATATAGATCCATCCAGGATTAATATAATGCATAGAGCAGATGATATGATCAACCGAGCAGAGAGTTTCTTGGAGCATAATGATGTCGATAGGATCGGTCTCGATGAGACGCTTCATGGCTAGTTTCTTGGAGGAGCTAGCCAGTCCTCTGCAGTTGTATGATAAACACTTCATGGTGGAACACTTCGCGGGGCTTGTCCTGCTCTAAGGACCCCTAAAATGGTGGACTGTCAGCCAGAGACAACCTCCGCCCCTGCAATCTTCATAGCCTTAGAAAGATGAGATTTCCTTCCTCTGGTAGGCTGGGAACCGGCCTCTGGTAAAGAAATACCCAGCCCTGCCTGGGGAGTAGTTAAATATTTAGCATGAGACCTGGAGCGTAAAAAGTATGGGTGGGGAGGGGAAGACTCAGGACGAGACCGGGGAGACGCAGAGGGAGAGGATGGCGGACGTAAGGAAGGGCCAGTGGAGCACAAGGGAGGAGGGGATGGCATAACACAATGAGCCATGGAAGTCTGATACAAGGGACCAGATACAGAAATGACATGATCAATATTAGAGATAGAAGGGTGTAGAGGAGAAACCGAGACAGTTCCGGCTTCTGCTGCTGAGGGAGCCCCAGATCCGACTTCTGCTACTGTAGGAGCCCTGGTCATCGTCGGTGAAAGCCTTGCTCCTGGATCGCCCGCAGGTGAGGAAGCCGCAGGAGGCTGGCCTGCAGCATTGGGTCGGGGGGAAACCAGAGAGGCAGCCCTGGGAGGTGGCGATGAGATCTTCAGGGAGTCTTCAGATTTTCTGATGAGAGGGCATTCCTTGTAGAGGTGGTCGACCATGTGGCACCGATTGCAGCAGAATGGTACCCTTTATGTTCTCTGTTGTATCGCCCCCACTGTAGAGTGATCTTTTCCTCGAGCATTTCACAGGTGTCTAAGTGAACCAAGATGCGCGCGAGGGTCCTACTCCTAGATTCCACGAAAGAGCGGTCATGATCCAAGTAGGTACCAAGTGCATTACCTATTCTTTTGAAAGCTTCATCACTCCGGAATTGCAATGGAAGACCTGGCAACCGCACCCATATCGGTCTGGCTCTGATTTGTTCATGAACAGGGTCGAATAGGGGGCTCCACATTTTGAGAAGAACTGGAGCTGATTCAATGTGCCAGTATCTGGCCAAGACCAGGTTTGTATAGCTTTCCTTCGAGAACTGTAAGGAGAACCATCCTCTGGGAAGGACATGGACATCCGGAAGTTCAAGAAGTAAATCCCCCCAGATCTCTTTCACCCAATGAGATAACTTTTTTGCCGAATATGCCCTGCCTCTGATGTGCCCTACCAGCACTGTAGATGCCATGATAGCAAGATCGCTAATTGCCAAAGCTTCTCCAAGCCTAATCGAAATATCCTTTGAGGTAACCTTGATACACTTTGATTTCTTCTTGCTGGTGCGAGGGGTCGTTGGGTTGTCTACCAGGGGGTTGGTAACGCCATCCAACGGGGAGGGTTTAGAGGGATTTACATTGTCGGTAGAAGTCTTGAAACCTCCAGAAGAGCAGGGACTAGCGGATGAAGTATTTGCAGTAGCAGAGGTCTGTGGAATGGCCGTAGGGGGAGAGCGAGTCGGGGGAAAGTTTAGAGCATCCGGAGAGGGAGAAGGGGCTTCAAAGATTGGGGGATCTATAGGGATCGACCCAGTATTAGGCGGAACAATACTGTGCCGGGGAAATAAACCCACAGGAGGACGCAAAGAATCCAGTCCGGCAGCCAGGCGAGGTGTGAACGACGGAGTGCTGGATGAGAAGAAAGGGTTATGGAATATGATTCGATCCGGGAAGGGCTCTTCCGAATAGTCAACCATCTCCAGCTCCACGTTCTCAGCCATCCTGTCACCAGTTCGATATCCGAGAGCGACAGATGTAGACTCTTACGGTGAAGGATTGAACAAAAGCCTGATCAGAGGCTGTGTCAGAGCCGCAGGGGCCGAAGAAACCCTAGCCCAACCCTTCACGAGCGCGCGTCATGGCTTTCCATGTCTTCATTATGATATGCATAGTTTTATTTATATTTAGATAAATAATAAATATTTTATTTTTCCCTTAGTTAACTTTAGTTGATATAGGTTAGTTCAATCTAGTTGGCATTCATTCATAAAGCCTTGAAGTGTATTAAAAAAACAGACCACATTTATTCTAATATAGATAATATTGATTAAATCATATTTGTTTAATTAGCATTTTTTAGAAATCATATAATATAATATTTTATTAATATTGGATTTAAATTAAATTTTAATTATTATATAAAAAACATTATAATAAATAAATATAAAATTTTAATAATATGTAAATATATTTTTTCATATATACAATGTTTTATATTTCATGTGAAGAATACATTGTCAACATTGTCGACATCCATCATGCATTTACAAGAATTGAAACTAAGTAGGGTGGATTCAATTTCTTCCTCCGAACCATCCAAAATAACTCTATTTAACAATAATATTAAAATTTTAAGCATTATACAATTGTAAATATTTTTTTAACCAATATATATTGAATATTTATTATTATATACATGTTATATATTATTAAATATTTTATTAATATTAAATTAAATCTAATCTAATTTAAACTATTAAATATTGAATTTACAAATAAAATAGAATGATTATATAAATAACAATATTAATAAAAATACAATTAAATAATTATAAAAGTACAAATTTAAATTATATAAAATTTAATCCAAATTATAAATTCATATCAAATCAAATATAATTATTCAAATAAAATATAATCATTGTCCCAAAGTGTGTCTAGAGATAAAAAGAGTGAGGGGAAAGGGGAGAGTATGGGGAGGGGAAAGGGGTTCTAGAGAGAGAGAATGGATGGAAAGGCACGGGTTGTGGAGAGAGAGAAAGTGGGGGAGGCTGTGGAAGGAGGGTAAGTTGGCAAGGAGAGAGTGTGTGTGAGAGAGAGAGAGAGGGGGTGGGGTTTGATGTTATGAATTTGAGATATAATGTTATAAATTCATATCATACAAATAAAAAATAATCATTTAAATACAATTATTCAAAGGCAACCATATGATTATATAAATCAAATATAATCATTGCCCCAGAGTGTGTGTGAGTAAGGGGAGGCGAGACGAGGTGTAGAGAGAGAAAGAGAGTGGATGGAAGGGTGCGGGTTGTGGAGAGAGAGAGGGGCATGGAAGGGGGGTGAGTGGGTGTAGAGAGACAGTGTGTGTGTGGAGGGGGTTAGAGCAAGTTGGATGTTAAGAATTTGAGAGATAATATTTGTATGTGCATATTTATAGAAAGAGCTTGTCTTAGCTTCAAGAATTATAAATTCTCTACTGACGAGGCCAACCACGTGAAGGTGGAAGCTCATCTGGCCTCCCCCCTCACTTCTAGCCTATTATTACACTACGCTCATCACTCCCCAATCCCCATGTTTTGTTTTATTTTAAATTACATACAAGATGTGAGCCACATTCATTCTAAATGCATAGATATAAAGGAAGCCCAAACAATAAATTTAATACAGTATCATCAATGCACATCAAATTTCCGTTAATACATGAGTAGATATCAAATTTTGTAAACACGAAAACATTAGGCTTACATTTTTTTATTATTGCAGAAAAATAAGCATCAAATTTGTAATCAGTACAAGCAAAGATACTATAAATACACAAACCCCAAAAAAATGTGAAACATACAAACATAACATGCCAAACACAAAAAACGTTGTAAAATTTGCATAAATATACAAATCTATGTGGACAATGAGCAATCCCAATGTTTCATTTTATTTTAAATTACATACAATATGTGAGCCACAATCATTCTACATGCATAGATATAAAGGAAACCCAAACATTAAATTTTATACATAATCATCAATGCACATCAAATTTCCATTAATACATGAGTAGATATCAAATTTTGTAAACATGAAAACATTAGGCATAAAACTTTTGATTACTGTAGAAAAATAAGCATCAAATTTGTAATCAATACAAGCAAAGATATTATAGATACACAAACCCCAAAAAATGTTAAACATACAAACATGACATGCCATACACAAAAAATGTTGTAAATGCATGAACATAAAAACCTATGTGGACAATGAGCAATGACAATATTTTATTTTAATTTAAATTACATACAATATGTGACCCACATTCATTCTAAATGCATAGATATAAAGGAAACCCAAACAATAAACTGAATACATTATCATCAATGCACATCAAATTTCCATTAATACATGAATAGATATCAAATTTTGTAAACATGAAACATTAGGCATAATTTTTTATTATTATTGCAAAAAGATAAGCATCAAATTTGTAATTAGTACAAGCGAAGATATTATAAATACACAAACCCTGAGAAATGCGAAACATACGAACATGACATGTCAAACACAAAAAAATGTTGTAAATGCATAAACATACAAACCTATGCGGATAGTGAGCAATGGCAAAATAAATTCACACACTTCAAAGTACATATCAACATGTCATGCACAATCATTGTAAATACTATGCAAACCAAACTCAAAACACAAGCATGGTTACAATCATGAATACACATCAAATTTTGTAAGCACACAAACATTAAGGCATCATTGAATTGTTTATTACTCATGCAGAAGTGTAAAAGAAAACACACAAACATTGCACTTCCATTTTTTATCGTCACCCAAATATGTTGCAAATACACAAACATACAAGCATCACGTATCAGCTACACCCTAAAAATGTTGCAAATGCATAAGATACAAGCACATGGAGATACTAAGCATTGGCAAATAAAATTCACACACATTGCAGAGTACATATCAAAATGTCATACACAATCATTGTAAATACACAGGCATACAAATGGAACTAAAACCACAAACATTGCTACAATCATGAATACACAACAAATTTTGATCACCATACACAAAGAATGTTGTAAATGCAAAAACGTACAAATGTCACCCATAAAATTTTGATCATTGCACACAAAATCTTGCAAAAATACACATATCGCACATCAAATTTGAATCATCGCAGAAAACATGTTGTAGATAGTCATTCCTAAATACACATCAAGTTTTGTAAGCACACAAACATGAGGAATCATTGAATTGTTTATTACTCAAGAAGAATTGTAAAAGTAAACTCACAAACATTGCACTTCCATATTTTATCGTCACCAAAAAATGTTGCAAATACACAAACATACAAGCATCACATATCAGTTACACCCTAAAAATGTTGCAAATGCATAAGATACAAGCACATGGAGATAGTAAGCATTGGCAAATGAAATTCACACACATTGCAGACTGCATATCAAAATGTCATACACAATCATTGAAAATGCACAGGCATACAAATGGAACTAAAACCACAAACACTGCTACAATCATGAATACATAACAAATTTTGATCACCGCACACAAAGAATGTTGAAAATACAAAAACATACAAATGTCACCCATCAAATTTTGACCATCGCACACAAAATATTGCAAATATACACATATCGCACATCAAATTTGAATCATCACAGAAAGCATGTTGTAGATAGTCATTCCTAAATACATATCATGAATACACATCAAGTTTTGTAAGCACACAAACATTAGGCATCACTGAATTGTTTATTACTCTAGAAGAACTGTAAAAGAAAATTCACAAACATTGCACTTCCATTTTTTATCGTCATCCAGAAATGTTGCAAATACGCAAACATACAAGCATCACGTATCAGTTACACCCTAAAAATGTTGCAAATGCATAAGATACAAGCACATGGAGATATTAGGCATTGGGAAATGAAATGCACGCACATTGCAGAGTACATATCAAAATGCCATACACAATCATTGTAAATACACAAGCATACAAATGGAACTAAAACCACAAACATTGCTACAATCATGAATACACAACAAATTTTGATCACCGTACACAAAGAATATTGTAAATACAAAAACATACAAATGTCACCCATCAAATTTTGATCATCGCACACAAAATGTTGCAAATATACACATATTGCACATCAAATTTGAATCATGGCAGAAGACATGTTGTAGATAGTCATTCCTAAGGGGGACACACATACACACATTTTAGAACACATATCAACATGCAATTAACATTCATTGTAAATACAAACACTAAATATAACTCAAAGAGCAAACATTGTCATACACAATCATGAACAAAATTGAATTGAATAGATGTCATGTTTACCCTCTCCTCCTCCCACTACCTCGCAACACAACAACACATACCAGACCAAACCATACCAGACAAAACCAGACCACACAAAACTCATACCAGACGAAACCAGACATGACATGGAGCTCCAAGACAAGACTAGACTCAGCCCAGCGCAGGTAGTAGGAGGAGGAGATTCGGAAAAGGTAGAGATTGGGAGAAGGATTGGAAATTAAATATTGCTGGTTGGATTCAACGGCCCTGCTTTTCTTGACTGCCACCTCTGCAACGGTCGTGCTTTTCTTGACTGCAAAAAACCACTTCTCTTCACTGCCACCTCTACAAAGGCACGTTGTGGGGAGATATGGAAAAAGCATCTTGGATTGCGAGTCGCCAGCCACATCAACAAGTCTTTTAACTATTCACTGGTTGCAATAATTTCCGTAATTTCAACTTTGTTAAACACACCGTATCGCATTTGAAAAGTGATTATATATATCAAATAATGGTTAAATTTCGGGACCTGTAATATTTTTATTTAATAAAAATAAAATATTATTTATTTTATTTGCGCTTATTTTTATGTTTTAAGCATACTATCTATATTAATTATGGAAATTTATAATTTAATAAAAAATTATACTTTCGGTAAGTACAATAAAAGTTTTTAATTTATCTTTTGGAATTGAATTGTCCTCAGAATGAGAGAGTGCTCCCAACCAATTAAGTTACCAACTCTATGAAGAGTTGGATTTGGAATTAAATTAATTATGAATAAGGTATTTTAAAATTCAAAATATATCATGTTGTTGTTATTATTATTATTTTTAATTTTTTATATCTAGATTTTCTTTTAGCAATAGTAATATTTTCAAACAAAACAAATTTGACCAGACCTTTTTCATAATGAGTTTGGGATTCAACATTGAATATATGATAATTGATCATCCTCTTTGATAAAATAATTTAAACCATTACAACTCACATCTTAATTCTCCGTCTATTCAATCATTTTGGGAAGGATGGAGTTCAAAACTATTTAGATTTCAATATAAGGAAAACATTCCAGACTAAATTTAATTCATATACTCTCTCTCTCTCTCTTCAAAAAAACCATATTAAAAATGCTTCACCCAAATTTTATATAATAAAAACATGCATCTTAAAACTCACCAAAACTCTAAAAACTTTAAAAATCCTTAGAAATTATCAAAATTAAGAGATATTGGCAAGTTATACACTATTTTCTCGTCTTGTTTTATGACTTCACGACATGAGGAAACGTGAACAAGGAAGGAGCACCAATAGATTGAGATAAAGAATACGAGAGTCTCATTTACTTATTTACAAAGGAGAGATATGATGCAAACCAACAATAGAAGAAGAGAACACAAAAGTTTAGAGTGTGTTAATTGCACAAGCACAAAGATTGTAAACATTATAAAGAAAAGGAAAAAAGACGAGTCTAGATTAATTGGAGATTTGTTAAGGAAGAGAACATTGGGTCGATGGGCTCCCAATGGAAGAAGGATTTTGATAAGAGGGAATTATAGTGGGGAAAAGAGACCATCAACAAAGTGATTCATGGCAACTAGGTAAAGCTACATAAATGCATGCCTTAAGGGAAAGGGAATGTCGATATGTAATTGGAGGGAAAACCCAATTTTACAAAGTGACATCAAATGATGAGAAATCATTATGAGATTAGACAAGCCATGATGGTATCAAGAAGGAAACATAATGCTAAATGGTGAAAGGAAAGAAGTTATGTTGAAGAATAGATTGAACATGACTAATAGTGGACGTGTAAAAGAATTGTGATAATGTACCACCAATACCAACTGAGATAGAAAAAGCTACATGTGGATCAAGGGAAAACAAGTCAAAGATTTATTACATCCTAGAGAATAGTATCATATAACTTGAATCGAGATGGGAGATTGTACATATCATTGTTGTTTCCAGGAAGAAAAGGTGAGTAATGGATCACATGCAAAGGAAATTATGTAAATCCACTTGAACATGGAATATGGGTTGATGTTGATGTGGATATAAAGTTATAACATGAAGGAGAGAATCAGAATAGCAACCATGAAAAATAATTGTTGCAAACCAAGTATGGAACATTTCGAGGAAGCATAATGAACCTTAGGTGGAGATCTCAATGACGGAATTAATTTCAATTATTTCATGTGAGAGCCTATGTTGGCTATAAGAATCAAAGAGATAGACTCATGGTATGTTTGATAGAGATAGAATCTAAATTTAGAATTTTCTCGGTAGATGTATGCATCAAGTAGTGTGATAGGAAGATGATATAAAGGTTGAGATGTCTAACAGTGAGCCACAATGCTTGTAACAACATTTCTATGATAATATATGAACAACATGCTCTTTCTTCTTATGGAAATTTCCTTGGATTGTGATATATGTATAATAATTTTCTTCTATCTAAAATAAAATGAGACAAACATGTATAGAACCTTACCTATCAAGATCAATCATAAAAGAAATTTATTCAAAATAAGTATCTTAGTGGTCAAGATTTAAAGAATCTTTTTCCATTATTAATTATACCCCAATCAAACCTCATTTTAACAAAATCTTTTTCATTCCTAGAACAAAATAATCCCTCACTTAAACAAAAATAAGGATTAGACATATAAGAAGACAAATATTGAGGCATTGATTGGTTAAGCATCCTTAAAGGTAATGCCATGTATGATATTTTCCATAAAGTTGTGGCTCACTCTGTATTTCTCTATATCGATTGTTGAGTTCTATTCAAATTTCCAAAAACATTAAGGTCTAGTATAGGAAACCCTTAATTAAATATCATATGATGGCACTGTGATATAATTAAAAGTCCAGGATGTTTCATATTAATTATAACATGAGTGTATGGGAGGCAAAGTCCTTGTAATCCTTACAACTATTTTTGGATATCAAAATTTTGATGGAAATTTTGTTGATATATCTAACAATTTACTTGTATTAATTAAATATGTAAAGATGCATATAGAGAGAAAAAGTAAGTGTGTGTGTTTGTGTGCGTGTGTCCTTATAATATATATATGACGAAAATATAGATATTAGTTGTATTAAATATAGTTTTTTATTTTTTTTTATTTTTTTGATGTGGTTCACCGACACCCTGGTCAATGGGTGGCGGTTACGTCCACGGAAAAATCTGGGCCGATCGACTCCAAAGGGAATCTAGCCCCGCGGCCCGCTAGCTAGGCCTAACACCAAGGACTTCGAGGAGCATGGACCCTGTGACCTCCCGAATGGCGAGGCACTGATTTTGACCAACTAAGTTAATCCTTTGGGTTTATACACACACACACACACATTTAATTGTATTAAGTAAATATGTATGTTGAGGTTTTCCATTACACCAAAACCTGCACGTAGTAGTAAACTTCCAAACCCTTGCCATTACCTTTAGTGGTTGGTTAGTCCCATGTTCCTAAGGTGGTGGTTTTTCCACCTAATCGATCCATAATGAGGTTAGTGTGACAATCACTCCAACGTCCCCCCTCAAATGCAACTCGAGGAATTGAACCTCTTCCATGGCTCTTATACCATGTCGAGGTTTTTTGAAACACCAAAAAACAAAGGCAATAGTAAACCTTAAAAACCTAACCATTACGTTGAGTGGGTGATTAGTCACATGTTCCCATTGTGGCAGTTAGTTCTCCTACCCCCAACCTTACCACTACCTTGAGTGGGAAATTAATCCCATGTTTATAGGTGTGGTGAAGTAAAATTATAATTGCGGACATGAACGAATTCCTCTAGCCCGATAATGGGTCTAGCCACAACATATACATTCTATGGAAGATTTCCTTAGGTTAGAATCAATCAAGAGGGCCTACCTCTTGGTCGCTTATCATGCTTGATGATGTCCTTGCTTGCTCACTCCAACTATCTCTCGCTTCCTTCGTCAAGCTCTTAAAACAAGTATACGACAACAACACACAAACATAATAATAGACAAATTGTAATTAAACTTACTTAACAATTCAAGAAACATTAAGCCATGAATATATAATATTACAAAACATGTAGGAAATCTATCGATGGTTGCATATATTAATATCAAAGAGAGATTACAACCATTTGTCTTGACGTTGCAGTCCTCCTCAGACAAGACCAGGTTCCCACACACCTCTACTAGCATTCCATGATGGCCTCAATCAACAATAGTTTTAAAGCTCTTCTCGTTAGGCTTCACTCCAAACCAAAACACACTTCTCCCTCACACAACTAGATAGTTACAACTAGTAATAGCTTGCTTGTCTACTCAAACCAAAATTCTGCCATTATAACACCAGGACTAGCTTGTGTTTAGGAAGAAGGGAGGTTTATATAGGAAATATGAATGGGAGATGGATCCTCTTCTCGTGGGAGAAGGACTTATCCCCTAAGGTAGTTCCATCATTATAGGGGAAGGGAGCCCAAACTGACATCCTCGACCCCATCCATTGAAAATAGCAACAAGAAATGATAAAAATAGAATCTAGAATATTCCAATTTTAATTTGTCCTTGAATTAAAATTGTGAATCAAAATCGAATTTAGTCTCACCATCTCCTTGGAAATAATTAATTAATTAGTTATGGATTAATTAGTTGGATAAATTCAAGTTAGAAGTCTTTTTGAAGTCATGCAACAGTTATTCCTAAAATAAAGGAGATTATCCCTTAATTAAGGAGACAAAGGGATTATGACTGTATACCATGCGTCACTCTGTAGTGATATGGCCGATAACCACTTTTCCCATCTCATTGGACAAATGAGAGGTACTTCCCAAGAGTCTCAGACAGTAAGGGTATGATGTATGTTGGGGCAATCACAGGAGAAGGTGAACCACTCATCCTACTCATAGGAGAAGATGAACCACTCATCCTATGCATATGACATCAACCATAGGGGAAGGTGAACCACTCACCCTATTCTCAAATATTTTCCTCCATAGGGGAAGGTGGAACACTCACCTTGTGCTCAATCATATTGGGGTATATATACTCCATAAGGGAAGTTGAACCACTCACCTTGTGCTCATATAGCTCAAAGAAGTACCCCATGCCCCTAGGAGCTCCCAAAGCTCAATGTCCAAATCAAGAGTGACCCTCATGGGAGGGCCTTTCCACGACTCCAAACCTCTCTCAGAAGGCTAAGAACTTGGCCTTCCCCAAGGGCTTTGTGAAAATGTCAGCAACTTGTTCATCAGTCCTGATGTGATGGAGCCTTATTGCTCCCCATTGTATTATATCCTGGATAAAGTGGAACCTGATATCAATATGCTATGAGTGGTCGTGGAACATGGGGTTCTATGAAAGGTGAATCCCACTTTTGGTTATTGCAATAAATGACAGTGGTATCCAAAACATGCTCAAATAACTCACAAAAGAGATTCCTCAACCAAAACCTTCCTTGTAACCTTAGGAAGACTGTCTCAGTTCATTATCCCTGAAGCAGACCCCTTTCTGCCTAAGTTTCTAGGTCGTCAAGGTTCAGAAGTTATCCCTCCCACGAAGATGGTCGAGTTAACATTAGCCCTAGTGGAGTCTTCGCTCTGTCCCTATGTTGCACCCGCGCCGACCCAGATTTGGCAAGTTTTTTAAACAACTCGTCGAAACTTCAAGATGAAATTGCTTCATGGGCGGTCCTAGGGCTAGTTGTTGGGTCAGTTGAGCTTGCCTCTCTCCTCTAGGATAGTTTCTCGACCATTTGTGTAACCTCCCTAAGAGATAAGCTCTTCCTCAGAACCTTTCCCTCCTATACATGTCTCCTCCATGAATGAGATCAGTTAGCTTGGAGCAAGCTTGGAGGTAGCTTTGATGTAACTGGATAATAGCTAGATGTAAGTTGATAGTTTTAGGTTTCTAAGAGTGGAGTAGAGGTAGAGAGTGTTATTGGAGTGTGGAAGTAGCCTCATATGTATTTTGGCTTGATATTGTTTGAGGAGAGTTGATTTGAGAACTTTCTAGCATCAACCTTTCGAGCTGAAGAGAGATTCATTTGTTCCCTTGGGAGATGGTTCACAAGTAAATGCTTATGGAGACATACCGATGGAAACCTTCGAGGAGACTTACGACATGATGAAAAATAAGAAAAAATACCCATATTTGCATGATAGATGACTAGATCGAGTGGACTGCGGTTGGGAAGGATATAGACAACACACAGTGGTCAGGTCAGACATTTTGATTTGTGATTCCCATAAAATCAGATGAAGTTGCTCCTCACTCACTCGCTGACATGCCTTTTCCTTTGAGCTTTTTGTACGGAATTTGTTCCACGCACAGGGTCGGGGACGGTCCCACTAGAGTACAGGTAGGGCGTAGGGCATATATATATGTATATATAAATTTGGGATGGGAATACCGGCACGAGCTCCACCCCCTCCACTCCACACTACTCATCTGCACCATGTAACACTCCACATCTTCTCATCTTCTCCATATAACACTCCACACTGCTCATCTTCTCCATATACGGGAGAAACTGTCCTTCTAGGTCATCCCTTCATAACACTCAGCCCGCTCATCATTTCACTTGAAAAGAGAGAAGGATCTTCATCTCCACCATAAATTCGATTACCTTCTCATTCATTCTCAGTGGAAGAACAGAGCGCAATAATTAAAACCCTCCTACTCAATCCTGGAAAAACAAACCAAAAAACCCTTCATAACACTCAGCCCCTGTGGATCTGATCTCGTCAAAATAAGTGCATTGTTTGAATGTGCGTCCTTTGTCAAACATATTGAAAGGAAAGGCTATTGAATCCAATTGTTCTGACGAATCATTAAAATCAAAACCCAATTCGTTTGTGAGAGAAAAAACTGAACAGCTACAAAACAAAACAGTGCATAATTTGAAATCCAACATCTACAGAAAGAGATTTTAGAATGAAAAGATTGGACGAATCTCACCACTATTTTTATATTGTCCTGTCCACCATGCCGCATAAAATAATTTTAGCACAGTAGTACAAGTACAGTTCATGCAATTCTCTACGTCGCGTCATGTGAAAAAAGAAATGTATTCAGTTGAGATTCCCCTGAAATCTATGCGTTCTCTGCATAGTTGATAAATGCTATAACGGCTTAGATCCCAACATAAGTCCTGCACGAGACAATATAATATACAATTCAATTATTTAATCCTCCCAAATTGTAAGAGATAAGTTACACATTTTATACATACATTATCAGACCTGCTTTTTTTGGCAGTGCAAGCCAAGTTCCATGGCCCTGTATAATAAGCACCATATAGACCTCTGTTTTTTGGCTGTGCAAACCAATTTCCATGGGTATCAGAGAATTTGAATTAAATTGAAGTGCAGTAGCGGTCATGGGTATCAGAGAATTGTCTCTGAATTGAAGCGCAATAGCAGGCATGGGTTTCAGAAAATTGAAGCGCTTCAATTTTCAGCAACACAGCAGCGGGCAGTGATTGAATTCAGCACAACAAGCATTAACAATTGTGTTAAGAACGACCCATGATATTTAACAGCTTTAAAAGGGTCGATCCAAAATCAAATCAAATGACCAAAATCAAATTACATCTTGAAAAGGGCCAATCCCAAACCAACAATGTCATCACTTACTAAGCCAATCTAAAATTTGTATCAAGGTTTAAAAAAAAGCAAACCCAATGAAAACAGATCTTACATGTACATAAATTAATCTTTATAAACATTAAAAAAATATGACTACAAAATATTTTATTTTAATCATTTATATATATGCATATAAACACATGTAACTATTAAATAATGAATATTGTTATATTATTTTTTAAAAAAAATTGGATCATTAAAAATTGAATATTTTTTTATAAAGTAAATATTTTATATAAAGATTAAATTATATTAAATTTAAATTTAAATATTTTTTTTTCTTAATTAGACTATTTCTATATTAAAAACAAAGTATTTTATAGCAGGGCCGCAGCCTTGACATTTCTAGCCAATACCGTGGCATTCTGACATACTCATATGACAAATTTGCATTAGATTAGCATGTTTTCGGATCGATTGGAAACCAATCTCCAGTTTGCGCGTGTCTCGGCTGAACCATGAGTGCGCCTGACGCTTACACTGACCATTTGATGGAAGGGAGTGTATCAGGTTGTCTTCCTGACCAAAAATGCGCTGCCAGCTATGGGCATTCTCCAGCTCAGAAGTGGGCCTGATTGAACATAGGACGACCGCCTTCAGACTTGCGTGGCCAGTTTCGAGCCTTAGTGAGAGGAGCTGGACATTGGCAGTGACCAATGGCACCTGCGAGTGATCCTTTGCCTGACATCTCCAACCTTATCTTGCTAGCATTCCGATCAGCGCCTCTCTGCCTGGATTGAATAGTCATGTTGCGCCAGAGCGATGCATTCCTTCTGTAGTTGTTCATCATTTGTATCACTGAGAGGGCTTGAGAAGTTGTTAATCTGCTGATTGACCCCTTGGTTAGCCATTTTGTCTGCCACTTTGTTGGCTGTGTGCCTTATGTGCCTGAAAGTGATGCTTCGGGGTATCCGCAACCTTTCCTCCATTTGCTCCAGTCTGCTAAGTAGTCTCCAACTTGTGGCTGGTTTAGAAGCTGGGGAGCCTGCCTGGATTCTGATGATCGTTGCTATTATTATGAAAGAGTCTCCTTCAACCTCAAGAGGATACAAGTTTTCTTGCTCTGCTATGCAGATTCCTTTCCAGATTCCTTCCAGCTCCGCTGCATCGTTGGTGTCGATGTCGATATTGCCGTGATAAATGTGTCTGATTGTGCCCATTTCATCTCTGAAGACTCCTCCGTAACCAGCAGGTCCTGGGTTTCCCTTAGTCGCGCCATCAAATTTTAATTTGAACGAATTGGGAGCAGGGGGAGACCAGATTAGAGGAGATGCAGAGCTGGTTGGGGAACAGGGGTTGATTTGGACCGGAGAGGAAAAGTCCATGTTCCAGGCATTTAAGATGAGGCGTTCCTGAGGGAGTTCTGACAGGTCCGCAGGTAGCCATTGTCTTAATGCTAGAGTCTCTCGCAGATTGTACTGGAGGAGAAGCCATAGAGTATCGATGGGCTTGCTGGAGTTGTTGAAGACTCTATTGTTTCTCTCTTTCAATAATATCCAGTAAGAGAAACCTGGGATGACGTTCCATAGAGAGTTTAACAGAGAGCTTTGAAAGGGATTCCTTGGCCAGTTTCTGATGGTTTATGCAATATCTCCTTGTCTTCTGCCAGATCTTCTGTTGCAGTTATCAATTTTCTCCCATAATTGAGTAGCAAGAGGACAGGTATCCATTAGATGCACAACTGTTTCTGCATTGAGGTTGCAGTTAGGACATCTTGAAGGTCCTATGAAGCCTCGTTTTTGCAACTTGTCCCATGTTAGAATTCATTGTTTGTCTAGCAGCCATGAGAAAGTGGAGACCTTGGGCCATATACCTGGTTGCCATACTTGATCCCAGAGTTTGTCTTTGTTTGCCTGCGTGGGAGTGTAGCGTAGATGATGTGCTTCCTTCGTGGTAAACATACCTTTAGGCGTGTGACCCCAACGAAGCTTGCCCTGTTGATCAGATTGCTTGATTTTCCTTTGATTCAGCTCCTGCTCTATCTCTGTGTAGGATTCTCCTTGCCAGTTGGCCTGCCAAGTGCTTGCTGATTTCCAGCAATGAAAATTGTCAGATGTTTGTTGTTGCCAGAATTGATGAACGTTGATAATATCAGCATGATGCATATGAGCCTGCCACCTTGGCTTGTAAAAGAGAGACGCTAATTTTGGGAGTTGCTGCCATGAATCCTCCCAAAATCTAGCTGAGGTACCCGAGTGCACTTCCTAGAAGCTGTGTTCCTGTATGAAGGCACTGTGGAGATTGGGAGCATTCCAGATCAGGGATCCGGGAGTTGTAGGGCAGATTCTGATAAGATCTTTTCATTGGCATCCGGGCACATATTTTGCTTGCCAAAGACGAGCCCAAGGAGTGTGTGGTTTGGAGAGCCAGTTCCACCATACTCGGGCTCCCATAGTGTTGTTACTTTGGAGGGGATCTCGCAATCCTAACCGGTCGATTGCTTTTGGTTGACAGACTTCATTCCAATTTACCAGTGCCCATTTCCTATTGAGACCAGAGGATCCCCACAAAAAGTTTCTCTGCAGATTACGGATGCTTTTAAGAACCCATTTAGGGCAGCTAAAACAGAAAAGAGATATAGGGGCATAGCCTGGAGAACGGTTTTTATGAGGATAAGTTTGCTGGCCATATTGAGCGAGCGAAAATTCCATGAGGAGAGCCTAGATTCCAGCTTGTCTATGAGGGTTCTCCAAGAGGCATTTTTAATGGCTGAGTCCAGGAGAGGAGCTCCCAGATATTTCGAAGGGAGCATTGCATGGAGTATCCCAAAATTCTTGCTATGTTTCTTTGAGTAGAGCCTGGAGTATGAAAGAAGAATAAGTGGGATTTAGTGGCATTGATAGAGGTGCCAGAGGCTTCAGAAAAGAGAGAAATCAGATCTTTGAAGGCAGAGGCTTCTTGAGATGAAGGGTGTCCGAAGAGCATGGTGTCATCAACAAACTGTTGGTGAGACAAAGGGTGAAGACCATGTAGAGAAATGCCTTTCAGGGTTTGAGAGGAGATCGCTGAGTGGAGCAGACGGTTGAGGCCTTCAGCCATTAGAACAAAAATAAAAGGGGAGAGGGTGTCCCCTTGACAGATTCCACGAGAGGGGCGGAAGGGCTTGGAGGGAGAACCATTGAGCAGGATAGAGAAGCTGGGTGAAGAGATGAGGTTCATGATCCATCTAGCCCAAGTTGCATTAAAGCCAAACGCCAGTAACATCTGTTGTATATAAGACCAGCTGAGTTTATCAAATGCTTTTGAAAGATCAAGCTTCATAATCATACCTGGATTTTTTAGAAGCTTTAGTGAATGAATCACTTCGTTTGAGAGAATTATGCCGTCCATTATTTGTCTCCCCTCTACATAACCTATCTGCTCCTGCAAGATGAGGAGAGGGAGAAGGGGTTTGAGCCTGTTGGCCAAGACTTTGGAAATAAGTTTGTAGATGACGTTACATAGTGCAATAGGCCTATATTTGTCGAGCGTGTTTGACTCAGCCCCTTTGGGAATTAGCGCTAAGAAGGTGGAGTTAAGCGAAGGGAGAATCCAATGCATTGTTCGTGATTCCTCCACTAATTCCCAAACCTCTGTGCTAACCAGCTCCCAAAATTCATGAAAAAAATTAGTTGTGAAC